>PVJO010020751.1:0-31389 GCA_004026905.1 Hystrix cristata
TTCATATATAAATGGATGTTTCTTGAGAACATACTCTTAAGTGAAATAAATCGGACACTCATGAGCACACATCGAATTGTTTCTCTGATATGAGAGACCATAACTGTAAACAAGGACAAAGAGGTGTAATAGATATTATATAAAAGGAGGATGGTGTGCAGAGGAGAGGAGTACTAGAAAGAAAGAAGGGGAAAAGCAGAAAGGCAACAGGGGAAAGAGAGGGGGAAGGGAAAATATGGAAAATGATGAATAAACCTGCTGTAAATAGGGAGGGAGGGAGCAGAGGGGAGGGGTGGGTGAGGGGGGAGAACCAAGATGTATCATGTGTAGGTACAGAATAAATGTAATGAATGTGACCATTGTATGTAGAATGTACCAATACATGTTCTTGGTTTAAAATAAATAAATTAATTAATTAAAAAAATAATAAAGTCAGAGAGATTTATTTTGGCTCGTGGTTTCCGAGGTTTCAGTACATAGTCATTTGCTCCATGGCTTTGGGGCCTGTGATGAGACATAACATGACAGCAGGTAGCACCAGAGCTGCAGACCTCGTGGAAGCTGAAAAACAAAGATGCAGCAGGGTCCCAATAACCAGCTCAAGGGCACCCACCCAGTGACCTACTCTCCTTCCAGTAGGCCCCACCTCCCAAAGGTTCCACTGTGTCCCAATAACCCACAGGCCGGTAACCAAGCTTTTGGCATATGAGACTTTGGGGTACATTTAAGATCTGAACCACAACAACTCTCCAACCCAAGACCTTCATTCCATCTCTCATTATGTCCTCAGTTTCTTTTTGAATCCAGCGTTGTCTCATGTGATTGACCTTATGAAGAGAAATGACCAGCTGTCCTGAAGAAGAGCCCACATCTTGCATTTACCTGGTTCCTTGGGAGGCCATTTACTTGATCCTTTATCCTATGTATTTCCTGAAGACTGGAGGTTCTAACTAATGTTAGATGTTAATGTGAGAGAGGTGAGTTAAACCCTTGGGGCTAGAATACTTCCTGGGCGATAACATGACATTCACATTACAAAACAGAAAACTTCTGGTTGGGTCAACATTAGTGATGATCAAATGACCACCAAACAAATGACAATAACTGGGCGCCTTAGAGAGAACCCATGGAAGGGACAGAGAGAAACGGAGTAGAGTTGTTAATCAAATTTGGCTGTGTGAGGGGCTGGGGATTTAGCTCAGTGATTAGAGAGCTTACCTTGCAAGCACAAGGCCTTGAGTTCGATTCTGGCACCACAAAAAAACCCCAAAAAAAACAAAAAAAGAAATTTGGCTGCGTGAAAGAGGTGACAGAAGGGCGGCGCAGAGCCTAGGAGTGCTTGCGTAGCCCTGGGGACTCGAGCAGCCCTGAGCGGGGTTCACCAAGGAAATCAATTCGTGCGTCCCACTCTGGCATACCTCTGATCGTGACCGGCCAATCCTCTGATGTACTCACAGGGAGGAGAGGGAAAACAAAAACAAAAAAACACACCCTTGGAGGGTGTTCCAGGACTCCGTGACTCTCCAGAACAACAGTTTTATAAAGCAAACGTTCTTTTTATAAAACTGAGCTCACCAACAAGGTATTCAACCCACAGAGAGCCACTAGTATTACCCTCAGATGTACAACCTGGAACAAGACCTGTGAAGCTACGAATTAGGAGCTTGATGGGTTCTGTATTCGCACCCTTTCTTTTCAGCAGCCCTTGCTCTGCCTTTGGCCACCAGGGGGAACTGCGACCAAGGAACCGGTCTTTCTGGTGCGTGAGAATGCGCCTATATAAATCTTGACCACGCCAGGCTCCCGTAGCAAGGTGATCGGGTTGAGGAACCGTATTTCCGCTTTCTCGCGAGCACGCCTAGGCTCCGCCCCGCCCGTCCGCCCCGCCTTTTCACCCCGCCCCACTTCGGCCTGTCCCGGTGGCTCGCAGCAGGTGGCGCTGTCTGAGGCGACTCTGTGGCCCAGCTACCGCGGCGACGATTTCCCGGCGGGCTGTGCGGCCCGGCTCTCGGGCGGCAGCGAGTGCCACGTCCCAAGTGCAGCGCTGAGGTGCAGAGCGGGCGGTGCGCGTGGGGCGGGGAGCAGCGCGAACCCGGCTCGGCCTCACCGACGCCCGCCGCCATGGGCTCTTCGCAGAGCGTCGAGATTCCAGGCGGGGGCACGGAAGGCTACCACGTCCTGCGGGTAAGGGCTCCGACGGCGGCCCGGGAGCGGCGGACTGGAGGCGGGGCCCGGCCGCGGGGAGGCGGAGGCCCCGACGGGCCCCCTTCTGCCTGGTGATCCCGCTGGGGAGCGGCCGCCGCGGTTGCTGCCTTGGCCGAGGCTGTCTCGAGAGGCTCCCGCCCCGCGTCCCCGGAGCGCCCTGGGCCGGGGTTCGGGGCTCTGCGAGGACGGGCCGGAGCCAGAGGTTAGGAGAGGGCAGCGTCGGCTCCTCTTCCTCCGCACGGCCTTCTCTGCCTCCCTAATTCTTAGCTTCCAAAGTTAGGAAGGGTTTGGGGACAGCGTCTCCAAAAGGGCTGATGAAAGGAGCACTTGAGTTTTCCCAGAAACGGCGTCCTCAACCCGGCAGTCGAGACGGGCGTGCGACGGCAGGTGTCTCTTCACCTCGGCGCAGTCTCGCTGTCCGGAAAGGCCAGTAGGAGGACAGCGCAAAAGAAATGGCCTCGAAGTAGGTTTGACGGACTGAAATTTACGTGATTTTAACAGGACTTTTTCCTCCCTGTGCCACTCCAGACCTTTCCGGCCCTCCCCTTCAGCATTTCCTGGAGGGGGAACGTCGGTTCTCTTCTAAGATTCCTGAGGGCAAAATGATTAAGGTTTAGATCCACAGAGGTAGAAGAGGTAATGGGGAGGAATGTTTCCAAAATAAACTGGACTGGTAAAAGAAAGCAACGTCAGACACCGGAATGCAAAAAAACATCTACCTGTGAACTGCCTGGGTTGTACAAAGAGTGCCATGCATTTTTCATGGAACCAGGAACCAGGAGGCTTTAAAAGTAATATCAGTGGTTGTGTGCGGTGACACCTGTGTGAGTGATGTAGCAGGATGAAGTGGACGGAATGGCCCCAGTCTGTAGCGCCATTTAGGGACGTAATAGAGTGTCGCCAGATACTAGCTGCTCACAGATAACAGCATCTTCACTGAGAGTGCACTTCCTGGTGCTACCTTCATTTTCTGCCCCAGGTCCCGTTTTTCTTAAATTACCAGATAGCTGAATGATAGCCGAATTATTGTGCCTAGTTGCCTCTCCATTCCACGAAAAAAAAAAAAATCCCTCTGGAAACTACAGTTTACTTGCAGTGGAAGTCTTGCTTCCAGGAAAAAAAAAATAGGAGTCTATTAAATAAATCAGATTATTCTCCTGTTCCCTTCAGCTGACCAAACCCTCGAGTGCCACACTAATAGGAAAAATTGAAGAACTGCCACATCGTAGGTGCGAAGTGAAAATTAGTGGCATTGAGTTGTCTAATCTGCGGTGTGTTATCTAGTGGCTAGCTAATTCTCACAGTGACTAACTGTGGCCGTGAATCCTTGGGGATTTGTAGTATTTTTGTAGTAAGTACAGTTAGGGAAGCTCGGTAAAAACATTAGTGTTAATGAATGGGGGAAAAAATCAGCATGTGAAAGAGCCCTACATATCAAAAGGAACTCCAGTTTAATGACTTCTGTTAGTGGCATTCCAATGCAAAACAAGTTAAAGTGTATTTTCTTTATATAGATGCACCCCAGTAAATTCACATTCATATATTTTCAGTAATGCAGATGTGTAATTAAGCCGTGAATCTGAGTTTTAGAAACACTAGGCATAACTTTAGTGACCAGTCTGCATCTGGAACATAAATGTTGTAAAAGGTGAGATAATTCTTATTTAGAGTTGTATTAAAGGGAGTTTTAAAATAGTAACAGTCACCTAGTTTAAGGGAATGTTCCTGAGTTTCCAATCCTCTTTGCCCTTAATTCCGTAATTAATTTCCTCATCTTTGTTTTCAGAGAGGAAATTACTATGTTAAATCAACATAAAAATGTCTTCCTTTCATTTGTTTGTTAGTCCCCAAATTTTCAGTGGTACATTTCTTTTTTTTTCATTCAGTGGTACATTTCTACCTGCTGGATTATTGAATTTGTAGACCAAAGTAAATATGACAGTACGATCTTGGTATAAAAATCACTCATGTTCAAAGTACTCTATATTGATTTAATTAGAAGTTGGGTTTCTTTGATAATCATTCCCTGGCCATTTCCTTGTTAGTAGTAAAATCTCGTGACAGGGTTTTGAAATACCAATTACCGTATTGGTACTCCTATACACTGCTGTTTTATTGTTATTTCATGAGTTTTTTTTCCATTATTTTTCAATACCCTCTCTTAGGTTCTGCTTTAAAAACCTTCACTGGACATCCCAGAAACTGATCCAGAAATTACTTTGACCAGTTTATACTTGCCTTTTTATGTATTATGTATCAATGCATATTTCCATGTGGCTGTGGTCATAATGTATACTCAATTCCTTATTCCTTTATCCTAAGTAATTAACCACTGTTGAAAGTTTCCTGGGCAGCTTTTTAAGTGTGCTTTATGTGTATAAAAGACTCCTCCTTCCACTTTTACTCCTCTCTTTCTTTGTAACTGTTAGAAGCATATGATAGGTATTGTACACACGTTGGTCTTCTTATTCGGTAACCTAACTTGGCAGTCTTTCCAAAGCAGCACAGAGATCTGCCTTGTGCTTTCAGTTAGCTCTACAGTGGTCTGTTGTGCCATAGTTTGGTTAAGTAGCATCTCCTGGTGTCGATCACTTAGTTTTCTAGCCTTTTGCTGTTATAAATACCTATCTACAACTGGAAATCCTATTTTTTGTTTTCACTTAAAATACAATTTCCTTAAATTACTGAATTTTAATATTTTCTTTACATTAAAGTTATCTTTTTGGTAAATTGCTGCCTTTTCTGATTTATTAGAAACATCTGGTTGCATAAGTTCCAAAAGTATAACAATTCAAATTACCTGTAATTCCACTATCTAAAGGTAATACTGTTGAAGTATTTCCTTAGTGTTTTCTTTATCCTGTGCATAACGTTATCCCTTAGCCATGCTTCACAAAGATTTTGAATGATACTACATATTCAGCTAAAGTATGATCAAAAGTTACGTTACTTTGAACCTAAATATCCAACAGCTTCATTTATTATTCTAATCAGAATATGTCTGATTAGAATGCTATGTGTTCAGTGAAAATTGTGTTTCAAATACCTGTGTATATGTATGTACATTTGAGTGCCTGGGGAAATAAAACTGAAAGGCAATAAACTAGGATTTTAAAGGGATTATTGGTGGATAGTGATATTTTTGTGTTCCTTTTAAACTTCAATATAGTTTGTAGAATTTCTTTAATGATCATGAAATACTTATAGACACAAAAAGTGTAGTTGTAAATGTTTTTAAAAAGTAGAGGGCTGGGGGATTTAGCTCAGTGATTAGAGTATTTGCCTTGCAAGTACAAGGCCCTGAGTTCGATTCCCAGCACCACCATCCCCCAAAAAAAGTAGATTCCTACTGGAGGATTTTAAAGTTTATTTGGAAGCCTTTTAAAGATGATGTATTTCAGCTTCCCTTACATACTGGGTCAGATGCCGTGTTCACTTTTCTTTAGGTCTTGTAATTCTAATACAAGTCAGGAAAAGTGTTAGTTTCAGTTTTGTCAGAAGTTATTATATGTTATCTCCTATAGTTGAAGTATGTAGAATACAGAATTCTTGCTTAGACTTGTCAGTTAGCAAATGAGCCCAACAAGTCCACCCCCCATCCTGTGCTGGGATCAAACCCAGGGCCTCACACATGCTAGGCAAGTGCTGTGCCAGTGAGCTATATCCCTAGCCCAGGGCCATTTTCAAAATTACATGTTTCGAATGTCCTCGTGAATGTTCACTGTAAGACCTGTTTCTGTGAAAAAAATGGTTAAATTCTATTCTATACTTAACAGCCTTTGAGATGTAAGATGTCTGACGGCATTCAGGAGCCAGCATAGGGCTATGGGAACTGTCATGGTCACTCTTCTTACAGTTTCCTCCAGGAGAGATTCGGAGGTGATGGATATTTTGAGGAAAGGTCATTGAGATGCAGAGTATTTCTGGTGTAATCAGTGCGGTGTGTCTCCAGGCCTTCAGCCCCTGAGCCATTACCTGCAGCATTTAGAAAACTGGGCAACATTCAGAAAGCTAAGTGGCTACAAGTGGAATTATTTCTGTAGGAAATAGAAAACCTCTAGACCATATTTAATGTCACATAGAACTGCTGCTTTTTAAATGATGCCTTACTAATTTTCATGAAATCCTACTGCAATGGGATTTCAATTTAATACTTATTTTGTAAAAGATTAATTCCTAGTGCTTGGTAGTCAAAATTTTTTCTTTATTCTAATATAGCATTTCTCAAACTTTTTTCTGCTTTTATTTTTTAAGTTCATGCCCCCTTCAGAAAAACATAAAAAATCTCACTATAGCACCCTTCCTTCTCACCCATTATGAAAACAATATGTAAAAGGCAAACAGTTGGGTTATTTGATTATGCTCTTCAAATATAAAGTTGTAATTGGAAAAGCTTTATAAACCAGCACCAACTGAAGATTCTGCCCTGACCCCCAAAACTGATCTCTTCAATAAAAGGCCAAGAAATTTTTTAACTTATAAACATTCATTGGAATTACTTTCAAATGTAGAAATCAGAATTTTTCAGTTTGTTAAAGCCATGAAATACAATAGATGTGAACCTTAGGGTACTTTTAGGGATTATAAGTATCACTGAACATAAATTTTCCTCTATATTGTTAGGCTTTGTATAAATGAGTGTCAGGTTGCTTATATACACTTTCATGTGATGGCGTGCATTTTAATGCTGGGATGTCGTCCTCAGGATCCTCACTTGGGGAGATCTTGTTAGTGATTAATTACGGTTTTAGTAAGTAGCAGAGTGCACAGTACCGGTTCTGTTGCCTTCTGGGCCAGACACTAACAAGGCTTTTAAGTAATTTTAAATTTTCCTCCAAAATTTTTGTAAGAATTGAACTTAGAATAACCACTAACATCAAGAAATTTATTTGGTTGCTTTTAATATTCTTCTGAAATGAGTATTATTTTGATTGATTCACTAGTAAAAGTTAGCAGTCTAACCTGGAAAATATTTGTGAAGGTTTGGTGTGCTTTGGAATCTGACTAAATTGCCTGGGGAGCAATAATTATCAAATAAAATGACTTGTTTTCTAAAACACAAACTCAGAATCTAAATACTGTAGTTACTTTGAGAGATTGCACACTTTCCTCTTGGCATTGCAAGTAAATTTACTGCATCGTGAAAAGAAAGTTGCTGGGCTTTTGTTCTCTTGATTCCTCTGCCATGCCCCCCCCACCACACTTTTTCAGCATTGATGAGTGACCATTCAAGCACATTTTTAGAAATAAGGAGTCATGTCATCGTGCAAATATGAATACATTGAAAGATTATTATAGTAGGCCACTAGAGACCACACTTGGGAACTGGATTCTAATTCATGGTCCATCGTATTTTTTTGTTTCTTTGGGTAACCATTGGAACTTCCCTGAACCTCAGTCTTTTTATCTGAAAAGTGGAGATAATAGTGCTTCTTCCCTCTTTTACTGTTGAAAACCACATTAGATATATGAGATTATTTGGGAAATGATTGCTGTTAAATCTGTTTATTAAAATAGGGCTATCTACTTCATTGGTTATCCTGTTAATTAAGTGAGATATTCCATGCATAGCAGTTAGCATAGAATATGATAAATAGTCAGTAAATGTTAGTTGTTACTGTTATTACTAGCATCGGTAATATTGTGTCATCCATTGTAAACCATTTTGCAATGGTGGTACTAGTTAAAATATACTAGTTATGCTGAGCACTGGTGAATGCTTGAAATCCCCGCTACTCAAGAGGCTGAGGCAGGAGGATTGCAGGTTTGAGGCCAGGCCAGACTATTTAGGGAGACACTGTTTCAAAATAAAAAATACAAAGAACTGGGGATATAGCTCACTGGGGGAACACCCCTGGGTTCAATCCCTAGTACCATAGAAACAAGCACACAGAACACTAGTACTGTTTCCATTTAATCAGTCAGCTACTTTTTGTCCATGTAACTAACCCTTTACTTTGCTGGTATTTTAAACATAAGTTTGGGGGTTGGGAATTTAGCTCAAGTGGTTGCTAGCAAGCTCAAAACCCTGGGTTCGATCCCCAGGCACCCAAAAAATAGAGTATATGGGTGAAACATAAGTTTTGGGTCAGTCTGACCCATTGTAGTCACTAAAGCATGCACTTTTAAGGATCGTCATTTTTAAGGAAAATGTTTGCTTTTTAAAATATAGGTGAGTTCCAGTATTCTCATTGCCTTGCCCAGTGTTACAACACTCATTCATTAAAATAACCCAAGGTCTGTAATTAAAATGATCTTGCTGTGTTTGATTTTCTTCCTTATAGAACTGAAGACTTACTTCATGGTGAGTCATTCACTCTTATAGACCATTTAATCACCCTCCTGGCTTTACAGCTGAAAAGCAGCACAGAGAAATTAATCTGATTTGCCAAGATCACACAGCAAGTTTTCTTTCCCTAAGAAATTTGAAGAGGGTAAGATGAGCCGACAGACTGAGAGTTTTTACTTTTTTTGGAGCAGACTTCTCTTTCTTTCAACATTGTTTTCCTAATGTTCACATCTTTTCTAGGAAGCTGTTATATGTAATGATAGATTTTTACTTCCTTTTGGTTGCCTGTAGATTTTTTTCCCTTTGAGACAGGGTCGTCCTATGTTGGAACTCATGGGCTCAAATGATGGTCCCTTCTCAGCCCCCTGAGTAGCTGGGACTGCGGGTGTGTGCCACTGCAATTTAAAATTTTATTTCAGATTGCTTGATATGTTGCAGATTATAGGACCAGCCTCAGAAGAACACACCCTTTGAGTTATTATGGAAGAATAACTAAGAATACTTTAGTAGGTAGAGCTCGAACTCTTCTATTACAAAATTATTTACTGCACATCTATATCTAGATCCAATAAGGAATCTTGCCCACTTACAGTTGTAGAATAACTTACCCCAAATATCTTTTATTTTTATTACATCACATGTCCCAGTCTTTTCCCATCATTTTGATCACTTAGATAAACACACATAATATGAAGGTTTATACATAGAGCCGAAGTGATTCATTTAGGTGTTACTTGAATTTGTTTTCTAGTCTTATTTAGCATTTCTGATGTTTTAAAAAGCAGTGCAAAAGTGAGAGTGTTAAAATTAAATTGAGAGTTAGAGGAGATTATAGTATAGACAGTCATTCAAAAGGATTCATCTATATTTTATGAGAGGTAAATAAAACAGTAATAAAAAGGAGACTGTTACATTCAACTTAGCTTCCTCCAGTGTTCACAAAGTAGCCTTGTGGTTTCCTGTCTTTGTTACTTTAAGGTAGCAGATGGACCTCAGCTGGAAGTATATAAGTAAATAGGAGAATACTTAACCCCCAGCTCCACCCACTTGTCTTTTTCTACTCTGTGGTTTCTACTTCTGATGTAATAAGAAGTAGAAGAAAGAAAAGAGATGATACAGAGTGACCTAAACATAGTAGAATAGTACTTTTGAAACTCTTAATAGTGGAAAAGAGATGAATAATTTACTAGAAAGCAACTGGTAACAGTGAGATCTGTAGAGGGAAAAATTTGTTTTCAGGGTAACTGGTAGAAACATTAATGATCCAGGATCGAAAGATAAGGGAAAAGTCAGTGGGATCGGGGATTTAGCTCAGTGGTCGAGGACTTGCCTAGCAAGCACAAGGGCCTGAGTTCAATCCCCAGCACCTCCTAAAAAAAAGTAAGGGAAAAGTCAGAAGTGCCCCTCCGCCCCAGTATTGGGAATTATGTCATTAAAAATATCCTTATGTCATGAATTTTTTATATTTTGTCTATTCTGATATCTGTTTTGGTCTTTATCCTAGCATGAACCACTAGATTGATTTCCAGGTCTACTGAAACTACCCTCAGTAGTTGAATGACACAACATTAGAGTTTATTCCTGAAAAGTCAGTGATTGAAAAACACAGCTTCTAATCATTGGTGCCAATTTTCTTTTTATGCAGTAGGCATGCCTCTTTACTGTACAGTTCCATTGTAAGCGTCTCATTTTTGCTTGTTGAGGGGTTAAAAATGTCTAGCAAATTTCATCTTGTTTATTGTAGCTATTTTCTCCAGAGTGAGGGAAACATTTATCCCATGCTGTGATTTTTATTTTGGTAAGATGACTTCAAAATGTAAGTTTTGAACTATTGCAGGTACCAGAAGCTGTGTTCATAATTTCTTCTACCCTGCCTGTCCGTATTTTGATAATATTTTAAAAATAATTATGACCAGACGTGTTGGTGCATCCCTGTAATCCCAGCACACGGGAGGCAGAGGCAGGAGGATCATCATGAGTTCAAGGCCAGCTTGGGCTATGTAGTGACTTCAAAGCCAGCCTGCACTATGAAGCGAGAACCTGTCTCAAAAAAAAAAAAAAATTATCTTTTAAGTGTAATTGCCTTTAGTATCTTCAGCTGCTACATTGTTTTACTTAATTCTTTAAAATAAATTGTGTGGCCTGAGAAGAATTAGAAAAAGTACTCTATCAAATACTTATTGGAGAGGTTAGGGATTTAACTCAGTGGTAAGAGTGCTAGGCGCAAGGCCCTGAGTTTGATTCCCAGCACCCTCTGGCCCCAAATGCTTATTGGAGCTTTCAGGGAGGTTTGGATCTAGTCATATTTTTCTTTGTAACTGAGTGTTTACTCCTTTAAGTATCAAAAATGTTGGGCATGGTGGCACATGCCTATAATCCCAGCATTTGGGGGGCTGAGGCAGGAGGATTGCTGCAAATTTGAAGCCAGCCTGAACTATATAGCAAGACCTTGTCTCAAAACAACACAACAACAAAAAACTGTGGTATATGTAATACTTTTTTTTTTTAGAACAATTTTTTTAGATTCACAGGAAAATTGAGCAGAAGGTACAGAGATTTCCCATATGCTCCCTTGTCAACATATGTACAGCCTTCCTTGTGATCAACACCCTCTCAGAGTGGTACATTTGTTGCTGTTGATGAACGTACATCACATCGTTGTCATCCAAGGTCCATCATTTACAATCTTGTGAACTTGGGGTTCACTCTTGGTGTTGTACATTTTGTGGGTTTGGGCAAATTTATAATGACTTGTGTCCACCACTGTAGTATCATACACAGAAGTCGCACTGCCTTATCCTTTCTGCACAACCTGATCATTCCTCTCTAACCCCATAAGCCCCAGCAACCACTGATGTTTTTCCTGTTTCCATAGTGGTTTTTTTTTTTTCCTGGAATGGCACATAGTTGGAATCATAAAGTGTGTGACTTCACTCTAGTTTCTTGATAATCTGTGTTTAAAATATGTTTTTCCTAACATAGTTAGGGGCTAAATATAATTTAACCTCCTTGTGTCTTAATTGTCATTATGTCCATCAACTGATGTTCCATGTTGAAATACAGATCACCCAGTCTATCATGTAGACTTGTGTTGTCCAATCCAGGGCTCCAGCCACATGTGACTATTTTAATTTAAATGGAAATTAATTTAAATTAAAATTTCAGTTCCTCAGTTACACCAGCCACACTTCCAGTGCTTTGTAGTCCGACGTGACTAGTGACTACCTCATTGGACAGCACACATACAGAACATTTTCATCATCACAAAATGGTCTATAAACAAGTTAATGTCATAGATTTTTATCTTTGTATTCCCTATAAGACATTATCACAGTCATCCCTTTTATTTGTATAAGCTCACAGAGAGTACTCACTATTAAATGGTATTAGCAGTTTTTTTTCTCTTCCAGTTCTTTTGGCTGTTGGTGGCTTGGTAGTCATATAGCTGAATTATGTAAATGTAAACCGGATCCATGAGTGGTCCTGATGTGTCCTTATGAAGAAGAATGAGCATTAGAACAGGTTATTTTGTGGCCTTTATGTTGATTGCTCCTTTTTCACTTGATTGCAGGTTCTCAAGATGTTCTGTATAGGTGAAGTGTGGGATATATTCTTTTAGTAATTTCATATCTACTTTTTAGATAGCCTGTCTTAAAACTTTTTATACTAAAAGAGTAGCCATAAGTGTATGATTTGGTGAATCTTCACAAGTGACTAGCTCCCATAACCAGCATCTCACCCCTTTTCTGTACTTCCCATTCCGCCACCCCTCAATCAGGGCAAATACTGTGTGCAATTCTGATTTCTCGAAGCATTGGCTGCACTAGTGTGGCCTGTTCTTGTACTTCATATAAATGGAAGCATGTAAAATACACATTTCATTTTTATCTGGCTGCTTTTGTAAAATGTTGCTTGTAAGATTGAAGGCCTTTCATTAATGTGTTTAATATCATTGAGAGACTATGCCAAAATTTATTAATCTTTGAGTCTGCTATTGATAGACATTTGTGTAGTTTTCAGTTTGGGGCTATTACAGTGGGGCTAGCACTGCTATGAATATTACACTGTGTGTCTTTTGGAGAATGTGTATACACATTTCTGTAGTGGTATATGCTTAGGAGTAGAATGTTGGGTCAAAAGCTATGTATATTTTCAATATTAATAGATATTGTTAAATAGTTTACTAATTTAAAGTCCCACCAGCAATGTTAATGTTCTTGTCCTCACTAGCGCTTGATATTTTCCATTTTCCTCATTTTATTTTTTGTTTTGGTTTTTTGGTAGGGGCATGTTTTTTGCAGTACTGGGAATGGAATCCTGGGCCTTGGACCTGCTAGGCAAGCACTGGATCATTGAGCTGCATTCCCAGCCTACCCCACATCCCCTTCTTTTTCTTTGTTTCCTTTTGAGGCAGTCGTGCCAAATTCCTCAGGCTGGCCATGATCTTGCAGTCCTCCTGCCTCAGTCTACTGAGTGGCTAGAATTAAATATGTGCCACCAGGCCCAACCCATCTTTCTCATTTTGTACATTCTGATAGGTATGTAGTGTCATTACATTGGGTTTCAGTTTGAATTTCCTTGATGGCCATTGCAGTTGAACAAATTTTCATATTTATTGGTCACTTGATATCCTCAAGTTCAGTATCTGCTAAGATCTTTTCCCCGTTGTCTCTTTTTTTAGCAATGTTATTGCAATATAATTTGCATACCATAAAATTCAGTCTTGTCTTTTTTTTTGGTGCTGGGGATCAAACTCAGGGTTTTGCACTTGCTAGGCAAGTGCACTACCACTGAGCTATATCCCCAACCCAAAATTCAGTCTTTTAAAGTATACGGTTTGGTGGGTTTTTAGTACACTCAGAGAGTTGTACAGCTATCACTACCATCCAGTTCCAGTGCTTTTTTATTACTGCAGAAAGACACCTATGCTCAATAGAAGAAACACCCGTTCCTCTACCCCTAACATGTATGGATTTGTCTCTTCTAGACATTTCATATAAACAGAATCATACAATATGTATGTAGTCTTTTGTGACTAGCTTGTTTCACTTAGCATGATTTGAAAGTTCATTTGTGTCACAGAATATCAATAAAGTACTTTCTTCCCTTTTATAGATATAACACATTTTGCTTATGCATTCATCAGTTGAGTGACATTTGGATTCTTTCTACTTTTTAACTATTATAAATAATGCTGTTCTGAAATTTGTGTACAAGTTTGTTGGATATGTATCTTTTACTCTCTTCATTGCTTGTCTCCTATTTTTGTTTGTTTGGTTTTTTTGTGTGGGTTTTTTTTTGTGCTGGGGATTGAACTCAGGGCCTTGCACTTGCTGGGCAGGCGCTCTAACCACTGCGCTAAATCGCCAGCCCCACTTGTCTCCTTTTGATGATCAGAAGTACTTAGTTTTAGTATATTGCAATTCCCCAACTTTTTTGGTTGATAGCAAGTGCTTTTTGTGTCCATTTTAGAAAGTCTGTGTTCTTAAATGTCTAAGATATTTTTCTGTTTTTTCTCCAAAAGCTTTAACTCTTATATATGCCATCCATCTAGAATTCATTTTTGAGAGACAACGTTTTGAAAATGATTTTGTCTCCTCTTCCCAGTTGACTAATACTTTACAGTATTATTCTTTTTTTAAAGAATAAGAGGTGCCAAGCATGATGGCACATGCCTGTAATCCCAGTACTTGGGAGGCTAAGGCAGGAGTATCATTGTGAGTTCAAGGCTAGCTTGGACTACATACATGGTGAGTTCAAAGCCAGGCTGAACTGCATAGTGAGACCCTGTCTCAAAAAATAAAACAAAAAAAATAAGAAGTATTTAAAAATACAGTCAGAAAAATAGCCTAGTATCCAGTTACTGGTTGGTTAAAAATGTATATTCTTTCCTTTTGGCAGGAAAACGAGTTTAAGATTTGTAGGGCTCCTATCATAGGCTATGGGATTAGCTAGGTCTTTCATGAACCTTAACTCATTGAAACTTTACAATATTCTCATGAAGTAGATGGCATTATCCCTTACTTACAAATGATGGAAACGAGACCCGAAGAGGTAAACTTTCCCAAGCTCACACAGCTAATAAGTGTGCAAAATCATGGCTTAAAATCAAATCGATCCCCCAAAAAAAAGAAATCAAATTGATCTATTCCAAAATGATTATCTTTTCATTGTACATTTTTATTATAATGTCTTAAAGGTTTCTAAATCTTCAAAGTTAACCTATTCATCTTAAATTGCTGTGGTACTACATGTTAATAGAGTAATACATGATAAATGCCTATAGAGCCAAGTACATAGAGCCATTAAGAAGTTTAAAGGATGCAGAAGGTACATTAACCATCAAGGGATTTTACAAGAGATAGAAAGTATTGAAGTAGTAATCTGATGCTGGGGAGATTGGGTACCTAAGAGATTCTTGTCAGTGGATAATATTGCAAGAGAAACTTACCTGTGTAGATGTTTATTTGCTGTGCTGTGTATCTTATTTTCCATGCTATGAGATTCACAAAATTTCCTGTAAGTGTACTAACGCCAAACAGAGCTTTTTCTAGGGCTCCCTCTGCTGGTTTCCTAAAGGTTATTAAGATACCTCATAAATGTGCTTGTTACTAATGATGTAAATGAATCTGGGGAAGAAATTAATTTCAAGGTCCATTAGAAACAGGAAGGAAATCGGGTTTGGTAGCAAATGAAATGGAAAAACAGCTGGGAAAAGAATGATTTAAGTTTGCTTATTTTAGAATTCAAACTGAACTATTGAGTCTTTTTGAATTATAAGAATAATACTTGTGATAATTTTAACAAATTGTTAAACTTTATCCTTGGAAAAATGCATAGGAATCAGTACATAGGGTCAACTTTCTAAGTTGGTGATGGTATCACAAAAGTGTTGTCTTATCCCTTTTCTAACTAAAAAGTGAACTTTTAGCAGCCTCAGTGAAGTCCACAATTGATCAATAAACTGGTGAGGTTCTAAATAAAATGCTATTAATGGTCATTTGGAAACATTCAGGTTTAATTAGATGTGGACCATATTAGATGAGAAACTGCTTTCTGTGGCAGCGCCTTGGGATCTGCTCTTTCTGCCCCTTCATACCTGAGGCCTTTCACATCTCATTGATAGCCACCTCTGGCCAGGCATTTCACACCTAGTGGTGTGACTCTTTGCTGTTAGCTGTAACTTGACCTCACTTTTCTTATAATAGCTCTAGGCAGCCACCACTTACCTTTCAGAGTTGCTATCTGTGTAAAAATCTATTATTTTAGGTTCTAGACAGTTTATTTGATAATACACAGCATAAGAAATAACCCCCATTTAAGAAAAACCAAGTATGGGGGCTGGGGATTTAGCTCAATGATTTGAGTTCTTGCCTTGTAAGCACAAGGGCCTGAGTTCAATCCCTGGCACCACAAAAAAAAAAAAAAAAAGATACTTAATTTGGGGGGGAAGGGGGGAACCAAGATGTATCATGTACAGGTACAAAATAACCATGTTGATTATGATCATTATGTATACAATGTACCAATACATGTTCTTGGTAAAAATAATTTTAAAAAAATTTAAAAAAAAAAAGAAAAACCAAGCATGAAGATCAGTATATTCTAATTATTTTTATTAAAACTAGCACCTTTAAATAATGGATGCATTTTTTTTTCCAATAAAACCAAACACATTTATTGACTATTTACTGATCTCTCCAAAACGTCAAAATTCTCATGGCTAATGTAACTTTCCATGCTAAAATGTTCTTCAATGAGAAAAATTTCTACAAAAAATATTTTAATGCAATGCCTGCATTTCACTCTGAAGAATCTACCTGTGAATACTTCCTTTGGACAGTAAAACTAGATTACAGATACAAGATAAATACAACAGCTGTGATTAACTTAACATCTTAGGTACAGGCAAAATCAGGCAGGGTCCCATACAGTACAAAAATTTAACAGTTGGAATACTCCATAGCCTTGAGAAACTACGTGTGGGAAATACACAGTAATTATCTGTCACATGGTGGTTCAGTCCACTGCAGTAATCATCATTCAGTGATGGCTACTGTTTTTCATCACTGAAAACCAGATTCTAAGTCAGTCATTGCTCAACAAACTAATGATACTACAAATCAAAAAATAGTTTAAATCCAGAACACTTAAAGCACGCCTGTTCCTTATAACTACTTTTCGGTATAACCGCGACTACACTACTATACATAATCAGGTTAGTACTGTGCACAGTTAATTCCAGTTACCATATATATCTATTGGTTATTAACAGTGCAAAGTTTATACTCCAAAAGAAATAAAACAATCCATCAAAATGGCTACATTTAATTTTCTCTTAAAGGCAGATGAACTAAATTTAGGAACTGTCTTTTCTTGGTATTTAATTTTAAAACTACTGATACATATTTACCAGAGAAATAATTATATATTCTGCCCAGCATCAAATAGTTTCTGCAGAAAGTTTCTAAGATAAATGCATTTCATGTTCAACTTCCAAAAAATAAATAATGGTTCTCTAACTGAAAGTACTTATATTCCTACAGCTCAAAGATAAACAAAAAAATACAAAAAATTATCTCTTGGCTTTTGAATAGCCCACTTAGTTACATAAAGTATTTTTTTGTTCTAATACTTTCTCATTTTCAAAAGATATTTACTTCCTACAAACAAGACAAACAGAATCTTCATTTCAAACTGTCAGTCTGTTTCCATGGTAACACTGCAGGACTCCTTGGCTACCATAAATCGCATCAGTTGACTGTGGAACTTCTCAATCTTCTTTACATCTTGAACTTGATCTGTTCTGTACACCAAACAAACTAAGTCATCTGTTACTTTAATACACAAATTCCCATCAGCGTGCCTGTATTTGAGGACCACTCGTGCCTTCATCGGGTCCGCGAGGTAGAGCTTCTCAGCCGCGTAACTGAACTCCCAGGTCTGGTACTGCGGTATCTTGGCCTGGACTTGGACACAAGCATGGATGCATTTTTTTAACTTAATTTATAAAAAGAATTCTCTCCCAGCTTTGCAGGAAAAACATACACAAAGCAGTATCACATAATTTTAGTAGGGTGAGCACCAAAGCATCTTTATAATGGACACCTATTTATTGTGACAAAAGAAAAAAGTCTATTATTATTTCTTCTTTAAGAGTGATGATAGTGTAATTTGGCTTAAAGTAAATAATTATAAAAGGTAACATTAATCCAGAAATTAACAGTTCTTATTGACACTGGTATTGGAAGAATATATTCTGTATTCTGGGAACAACTTGTGTTCCTTTTTTTTTTTTTTTTTTTGTGCTGGGCTTTGAACTCAGGGTCTTGTGCTTGCAAGGCAAGCACTCTAACCACTGAGCTAAAACCCCAGCCTGTGTTCCGTTTTGAAAGCAGTAAAATGATTTGTTATTGTGTAAATAGCTACAGTTTCATACAGGAATGAATGCGTATGTCTGTTATTTGCATAGCCTCATCATTGACTATTGAGAGTGCTTAGACGATTAAAGAAAATCGGTGTAAATACCAGTGAAACTTTCTCATTTTGTAGGATAGGTTTGACACTACTTAATAATATTAAGCAGAGTAAAAATTCCTCAGGCCATTGTGAAAATATTTTGGAAAGGAAAATGCAAAGTAGATTTTATTCTCTTTTTGGCTTTACTGGACATATTTCTATCACTGGGTGCTAATATTAGTGTAAATTTAGAAAAGTTCATAATTTTAATCTGTTTCACATCTTCCCCTTAGAACTGCATGTCTTCATTATAACTTTAACCTGTTCAGTCTTGTGTACAGTGACTGGAGGGCTGCGTGTCCATCTCCTCACCTCTTCTCGCCTGTTCCTCAATAGGTCTGTGTCAGACCATCTTGACACAGCTCCTAGTGGTGTAGCTGAATGGTGCCTTGCTAGTCTAGTAGTTAAGGAATGAATGTGTCACTCAGTTGTAATGATTAACTGTTTCCCATGAAATCTACCAATGACTGGGATGGACAACCCCCGCCCCAAGAAAAAAGAGAAAGTGCCATGGAAATAGGGCTATAGAGGAAAAACCCTCAGAGAAAATGAACTTAAAGAATGGTTAGACTTTAGGGAGGTGAAGAGATATTATCTGGGAAAAGATAAAGAGAAATTAGAGAATTACCTTGGGCCAGTATTTCATTATCAGTGGAATTAATCTATTTTTACTGAAAAGGAATAGCTACCGTATTGACATTTAGCTTACAGTTTTTGCTTTTAGCTTTTAGCAGTGTTTGTTTTTAATTTACTTCACATTTCTCATTTTTGGTTTTGTGGTTTTTTTTGTTTTGTTTTTTTTTTCATTTTTTACAGGTACAAGAAAATTCCCCAGGACATAGAGCTGGATTGGAGCCTTTCTTTGACTTTATTGTTTCTATTAATGGTTCAAGATTAGTAAGTTCACTTTTTTTGTAGCTTTTTCTATAGTACTTTGTAGTCTTTTACCCAGCGGGCCTTTCCAGATTATCTGGAACGGGTTTTTATTAATGAATTACAAATACATAGCATATGGTGCTAGTTTTTAGAAATACGGTAATGATGTATTAGTAAACATTAAAATGTCAAATCTGTAATACCCTACTGCATACCCTACTTCAGTGATTATCTTAGAGGAGAAGAATCCCTGGAGACTAACTTTGTATGTTAAGTATTTAATTTTTATAAGCAGAAAGAAATAATTAGGGTGAGAAAGATGACTTTTTAAAGATGTAAGACTTTTGCAGCTTGTTGACAAATGGATTAGTAAAATGTCGTTTACTTTGTAGTTTTCTTGGAGCTGAGTTTCATGATACATAATTTTTTCAGAACCAGACAGAGATGTTCTCTAAAAGTACAGAATTAAAAACACTTTTTATAAATTGTTTTCAGTTACCCACAAAAAAGTCCTATAGGAAAGAAATTACATAACCTTGGCAAAAGAAATTCTTATGACAATAGTTATACTAAGATGGTTTATTTGTTAGAATAGTTTTAAATTTTTGTTCATTACTTATCAATGTCTCTGATGTAATGGCTTTTATTCATTTATGTAATGAAATATTTAACATTGTGTACCCATTTTATTTTTCTTCCAACTCCTAATAAATAATGAAGTGTGTGTTTAGAAATAGAATCCAAAGTTAAATGCCAGCAAATCTTTTAGATTTAAAATTCAGAGTCATTACAACTTTGGTAATAATATGACTTCCTACGGAATATTATGTTTTCAATCACTGAAGTCCTTGATCACTCTAAATATAACGTTGTATTGCAAATTCCATAATCCATAGTCAACTATTAGAAGAAAGGTCAGTTTGTGTTGTTGTGAACATCAGAATTGTTGTGTGTGTGGGGGGGTGCTGGGACTCAAACCCCAGCCCTTTTTTTAT
The DNA here is from genome assembly GCA_004026905.1 of Hystrix cristata. NCBI lineage: Eukaryota > Metazoa > Chordata > Mammalia > Rodentia > Hystricidae > Hystrix > Hystrix cristata. The sequence goes on from PVJO010020751.1 coordinate 19,885, forward strand.
TTTGAGACAGGGTCTCCCTAAATTGCCTAGGCTGGGCTCAAAGTTGGAACCCTCCTGCCTCAGTTTCCCACAGTGCTAGGATGCCAGGTGTGTGCCACCATGCTCAGTCTTGGATGTTTTTTTTTAATGTTGATTATTAATATTACTCCTTTAGGGATATAGGATGCTCATGCTAAAAATAGTTAACATTAAGTTTTATTTATTAGGAAACATAATTTGTATATATCCACAGAATAAAGACAATGACACTCTTAAGGATCTACTGAAAGCAAATGTTGAAAAGCCTGTAAAAATGCTCATCTACAGCAGCAAAACCCTGGAGTTGCGAGAGACATCAGTCACACCAAGCAACATGTGGGGTGGCCAAGGCTTGTTGGGTGTGAGCATTCGTTTCTGCAGCTTTGATGGGGCAAATGAAAACGTTTGGCATGTGTTGGTAGGTACTGACCAGCTAATGGTTATTTGCATAGTAAGAAGCAGTATAGGAAGAGGTTGTAATAGTATTTATCTCTGGGTTGGGGACATTGTAAAGAGATTATTGTTAGGTTGGCTTTAGTTTCTAAAAATCTGCATTCGGAGTATTGCGCTTTCAAATGCTCCCTACTCATTGAGTAGCTATCTATCATCTCCTTTTCCGCCTTTTTCACCACTTTTAAATAAATTTTAAAATAAATTTTAATAATAAATAAATAAATTAAAAAAATTTGCATTCATCGCTTTTAAAATATGGATTAACTTTTTTAAAAACTTTAATAAGAGAAACAAATATAGAAGTATAAGAATTCTTTTTCTAATGTTTTGCCCGTTAGAAAAAGATGAAAACAAATAGCTATTTAAAATAGAAGTAGAAATATTTTAAATATTATGTATTATGTGGTTTTTCTGCTTGGAAGTTTATATTCTCTAGTTTCTTACATTTGACATTATCTCTTACAAGACAAAACTTTAGGGATTTTTTTAATCACTGTAATTAAGAACTGTAACTTGATAAAACTTGAAAGAAAGATATATAGATAGATACATATTGATATCCATATGTATGTATATTTATTAATTTGGGGGCATGTTTTGATGTCATTCTAGGAAGTAGAATCAAATTCTCCTGCAGCCCTAGCAGGTCTTAGACCGCACAGTGATTATATCATCGGAGCAGATACTGTCATGAATGAGGTAATCAGTGTTCGTTAATAATTATGCAACATTTTTCTCATTGACATTTCAATTCAGAAGAATATTTGCATGCTTTGCATTTAGAGTTGAAATCTTGGTCTTTGCTCATCAAGATAGCTTCAGCTTTGTGTTAAATGGAAGATCTGGGAGGTATTTTATTGGGTATAGCTGTGAGGAAAAGCACATAACGTGTGGCAATTCCACAAATTTTGTGCGTGATATACAGAAATCTCTTAGACATCTCAAGACTAAACCAAATCCTCATTTTATCATTGATTCCATTTTCTTTTCCCCTTTTTGCTTTTTAAGGTGAAAAAATTATCTCAGATCTCTTAGGTCCTTCTCTTCTGTTAGCTAGAAGTATACACTATTACACCACAACTGAGAAAAAAATAAGGTGCCCAGATTTTAATAATGAAAAGTAAAGCAAAACTTGGGATAAGAGAGTTTTAGTAAAAATGTCAGCTAGGCCTCCTAGAACGGCGCTAAGGACCTTGCCCTTGATGGCCTTGCTTGAATTAATACATTGTATTGTGTGTTAAACCTCATGTAGATTTTTATTTTGGGGAAAGCTCAGAACTCATATTTTTTAAGGATGTTGCCCAGGTGATACTGATAGTAGCCAGGTTTGCGACCCACCGTTCTGAAGTATGGTACCTTAAAAACACTCTTCTCTTATGATGCTCCTGCAGTCTGAAGATCTGTTCAGCCTTATTGAAACCCATGAAGCAAAGCCACTGAAGCTTTATGTGTACAATACAGATACCGATAACTGTCGAGAAGTGATTATTACACCAAATTCTGCATGGGGTGGAGAAGGCAGGTACGATGATTATTTGTAGTCTAAGTTATGACTGCTTAAATTTACCAATCAGATGTGAAAAAAAAAGAAAAGTTGGCCTAGAATATTTAATTTAATTTTTTTTTTTCTGGCAATACTGGGTATGGATGGAACCCAAGCACTTTCTACCATTGAGCCACACCCCCAGCCCTTTGTATTGATTTCAGCGTCTCACTGAGTTGCCCAGGCTGACCTCAAAATTTAGGACCTTCCCACCTCAGCCTCTTAAGTAGCTAGAATTACAGGCATGTGCCTCCATACGCAGGTTGAAACCTAATTGTGGAGAGCCTTAAATATCATGGTTAGGTATTTCATATTTTGAGTGTATATTATATTGGGAGTATACCAGTAGGTGTTCTTTGGTTCCAAACAGTAGAAACTAGCTGTCACTATTTTAAGTAGAAAAAAATGGATTAGCTCATTAGATAAGGAGACAGCTAAAGAATCAGATGTGGAAAGAGCAGGACATAGAATAACTCTTGGAATTTAGATAGGAATATTTGACAGTTCCATCAGCATTCTACAGAAGGGATGAAGCCATTTTTTGGTTTTTCTGTTCCTTTTAAGATTTACAACCCTGGGCAAGAAACGCTGATTGGCTGGCTTGAGCTGTTGCTTCCCAGTGTCACACACAATGACAGAATTAATTCCCCAAAGGGAAGAAGGAAAAGGGAGTGTTAGGAAGCAGTGTGATCGCATCTTTTTAGAAAAGTGCCTCTGGTGGCAGTAGGAGGATGAAGTAGAAGAAATCTGGATTAAATATGCATGACTGCTTTGTGTCATGTTCTGAAATAGAACTATGGGATGTGCAAATGATAGCATTATGCAGAAGTACTTAGAGCTCCTCAGTGGACACTTGTGTATCACTCATTCCATAGGTGATTAAGTGTCGATCATGTGCCAGGAATTTAAGGCAATAAACAAAAAGGTCTCTGCCCTTACTGTCCTTAGCATTTTTTGAAGGAAATGGACAGTAAACAAATAAATATGCAGTGTGTTAGGTAGTGCTAAGTGTTTACAGAGAAACCAAGAGTGAAGGTGGTGTCCATGGCAGAGGGAAGTATGCTGTATTAAGTAAGGCAGACAGCAGAGACCTCTAATAAGATGGCATTATTTAAAAGAATGGATGTGTGTGTGTATTTGTTTTTTTTTAATTTCAAAATCTTAAAGAAATGCAGGCTGTGATTGGTGATAATACCTTTAAGGAAAAAAATGTTTCTATAGCCTAGGATGTGGCATCGGATATGGTTATTTGCATCGAATACCTACACGCCCATTTGAAGAGGGAAAGAAAATTTCTCTGCCAGGACAAATGACTGGTACACCTATTACTCCTCTCAAAGATGGGTTTACAGAGGTAAGTTTCCCTACCTGATGGTTTCTACCAAAATGAGTCAAATGTGTCAGTGCATACAGTGGCAGATGCGATAATGGGTTAAGTGTTGATCATCTTGTTGAATTTGAGTTTTCTGGAAGGTATCCGGGTGGAGTTTAGATATGCGAGTCTGGATTTTAGGAAAGAACACAGGGGAAGTGACACAGACTTGGAAATCTTGAACAGAGAGCTTAATTTAACCCAGTGAGTGTGGATGAAAATTGTCAAGAGATTGGCCCTCTGTGGGCTGAGGACCAAGCTTAGAGTCTTGAAAACCTGGATGGGCAGTGAGAGGAGATTCAGTAAAGCAGCTCAGGAGAAGGTCAGAAGGACATGACACTTGAAGAAAGGGTCAGATGCTGCAGGAAAGTCAGGTGGCAGGAATGGAAAGATGTCTTTGATAAGAGTCACTCCAGAGATTGATGGGGAGCGAACACCAGGTGACGGGCGACACAGTGTATAGAGGGCGTTAGGGGAGGATAGTACTGCTCGCTACTCCAGCAAACTTGATGGAGAAATGAGGAGAGCCAGGAATTTGTGTAGGCCTCTGAGCCATGTACATGTTCCTGTGACAGCATCCCAGGACAGTTACCTCTTGTCTGCACCGCTAACTAAAAAAACAAAAAGAAATACAATAAAAACCCAAAAAGAAAATGTAAAGGTGGGTGTGCTGCCACTGTCCTTTTATGGCACACAGTTTGACCATCCCCAGCATGGAGGAAGTGAAGCTGTTGAGAAGCTTTACCACTCCTCACACCCCACCCTCACCGTGGGCTCAGTCCCAGAGCCATGTGGCTCCTGCTTGGACTCCGCCACCAGAGCTCCTGCCTCCTACTCAGTGTGCTCTGCCCCGGTGAGCCTCTGAGGATCAACCGAGAAGATCAGAGCGTAGAATAGCAGCTAAGGGAAGGCACAAAGTACAAGCTGTTGGAACACAGCTAAGAGCACTAAAGCTGGCAGCAGTTGGAGTATTCAGAGCGACAGCACCATCCATAGATTCCACAGAGACTCCATTCCCTGGACAGTGGAGATCTGGTGTTATTCCCTGATGAGAAAAGAGCTGATGAATCCAGGAGGTTAGAAATCCTGATTTCTTCCATGGACAGCGAAAGTTGTTTTTTGTTTTGCTTTGGTCTTTTTGTTTGTTTTTTTAAGCATCTGGCTGAGATTTCAGAGGGGGAAGCAGTGGTGTTTAAGGGTTGAAATAAAATGATTTCTGGGCAACTAGGAAGGAGGAGAGAGTAGAATCTCTCCTGTGGAGGTAGCTAGGGTCAGCATATATAACTGAGGCTAGAAGCTCTGTCCATAGCAGGACAGCACTGGGACAGAAGGATGTTTCCGTTGCATAGTGCCTGGTCATGTGTCAGCATTAGGAAGGAGTGTCTGGAGGTAGAAGTGCCAGGGGAAACCTTGGATAGCTGGTATATGATCCGAGTATGTATCTGAAGGACAGATGAGAGCCATGATTTATATACTCTTTTAAATGAACTTAAGTAATTTTCTGTTTTTCTCCTTTTTTGGAAGGTCCAGCTATCCTCAGTCAACCCCCCATCTTTGTCATCACCGGGAACTACAGGAATTGAACAGGGTCTGTCTGGACTTTCTATAAGCCCAACTCCACCAGCTGTCAGTAGTGTTCTCAGTACAGGTGTGTGGATATACTTATTCTGTTTTCAAGCTACTTTGTCTTACATGACATTCTTGCATAGAATTTTACAAAGTAATGCCTGTGTGCCCTGAAAACCGTAAATGTGCTCCGAATTGACAGACAGGTCCTGTCTGTGAAAGCTAGTACTAAGTCACCATGCTCATACACACAGAGCCAGCATTCAGACCTGTTCTCTGCATAATTTAGACCCCTCCTCTCAGGTTTTACAGCTTGCAGTGTTAGGCCTGTACCTCCCAATTCTTTTAACATCTCTGTGTGCTGTTTCCTCAGTAGTAGGCATGGGGGTTGCAGAAGTGAGCAGGATACTCTTCCTTTCTTAGGGGCTCAGTCTTACTCAGGGGACATATTCCTAGTTCTCTCCTTTATTCTTTCTTCTTCCTGATGTAGTTCTTTTCGTTTGTCCTTTTTCTTTTTCAAATAGCTTTATGGAGATAGAATTCCTGCCATATAATTCACCCATTTAAAATATATAATTCAGTGGTTTTTAGTGCATTTGCAGAATTGTACAATCAATATTACAGTCAATTTTGGACAATTTCATTGCACCCAAAGAAACTCTCTATCCAACTTCAGTCATTACTTACTTTTGACCAGCCTTCCAGGGCCAGGCGGGTGCTAATCAACTCTTATTTATGAATTTGCTCAGTCTGGACACTTACAGAATATGTGAGGTCTTTTGACCTGGCATTTTTCACATAGCATGTTTTCAAGGCTCATTGATATTGTAGCATATATTAATACTTCATTTTTATTGCTAAACAGTGTTCCATTATATGGCTGTACCATGTTTTCTTTATCTGCTCATCAGTTGAGGGACATTTAGGATGTTTCTACTTTTTGGCTTTTATGAATAATGCTACTGTGAACATTTGTGTACAAGTTTTTACATTGACATGTTTTCATTAGATACCTAGGAGTGGAATTATTAGGTCTTGATACAGTTCTTAACTTAGTTGGTGAATTTTATTTTTCCCTTTTTCTAATCCTTGTTTTCTGGTTTTCATTCTTCCTAATACCAAGAATACGTCAGGTAATCATTGAATGTTGAGTAAATGAATGAAATACTGACATGGTTTAGTTATATCTCATATACAGTGAAATAGGTATAATTTCATTCTTGAGTTCTTTTAAATATTTGTGCTCAAAATTTGCTTATGCCCTACTTTGTTCTAGAATGGACTTCAAACAGCCCACCAAGAAGCAGTAATAAAGTAAGCAGTATGGTATCTGGAATTGGTCCCCTAACTTTAAATCCCAGCAGTTTTCAGAGTCTTGGTTTTATTTCCCAGAGGTACATTTTTCCAGATAAAATTTAAAATTTCAAGCATACACGGTGATGATGGAGTAGTATAACAGAACTCCATGACCCAGCTTCACCAGTCATCAGAACAGGGACATCACTTCCCCAACATTTCTTTGCTGGTTCCTTCCCCAACTTTATTGAGGTATAGAGTTGTGTCGTTACCACAGTCCAGTTTTAAAACATCTCCTAAATGAAATCAAATACTACTATTGGTAATCGTAGACACTGTTAGAAGGGATCTTAGAGTTTATTTCATTCAAGCAGTGTATGAGTCCTTTTTATGATATTAGGTGTTTTTGTTACATCCCATCAGATGGCCTTCTACTTTATTCCCTAAAGACTTGGTAAAGGTGGGCTAGGGTACTGCCCAAGGCAGCAGGCCATCTGTGGCAGAATAATTCTTATAAAGTAAAAGTGTTCTGGATGCCATAGGATAACAGCTTTTCTAATGACAGGACAGAGCTGACATCTCTGGTTTCTGTGTAATATTTTAATCTTCCTTCATTACATTGCGGTTACACTTGTGTTCTCTTACCCACAATGCACTGAGACCCCTGGCATTTAACTGCCAGGTGACAGCCTCTTGAATATTAAAGACCGGAATGTAAATAAAGCAGTGACTGCTTCACAGGAGACTGAAAGAGGTTGACGTCTTCACTTTTGAATAAGTCAGTCTTAAAAGACTAAAATGTTCTGTTGCTCACAAAGTACCCCAAGCAGTAACAGTGAAGATACAGAGATGTTGGCCTCTTAAGCTTCTTTGTGGATTTGAAAGTTTTTGCTTATGAAATTTTTAGAAAATGAAGATGTATTTGGAAATAGCATTAATCATTGTGAACATTTTGGTACTCCTTCACGCTTCCTCTCCCTCTTCCTTGCTTGATTGTTCTTCAAAGGATGTGTTTTACATGCTATAGATTTTACTTACTTGATAGTCTGTCATCTTTCCTTTTCCTGCTCCTCATTAGAATGGAAATTTCTTGAAGGTTGTAATTTCTATTCATTCTGTGAAGAGCGTCAGTGCCTAGTACACTGTCTGATATATAGTAGGTGCCCCAAAACTTGGAATGAATGTATTAACCACCCATGTCACTTTTTTGAAAATCTGATAAAAGCAGAGAGAACTCTACCCTCAAAAAATATTGAGTGTCAGCTGGGTGTAGTGGCACACACCTGTGGTCCCAGCACTCTGGGAGGCTGAAGCAGGAGAATCACAAGTTCAAGCTCAGCCTAGGCTATTTAGCAACTTAGTGAGAGCCTGTCTCAAAATAAAAAACAATAAAATGACTAATGATATAACTCAGTGCAAAGGCCCTGGATTCAATCCCCAGTACAACCAAGAAAAAAAGAGTTGTGTATAGCTTTAGGAGCTTCGTATTTGTTCTAATATTTGAAATTACTCAGTCTGGAGTCCATGCTTGCCAGTGCTTCACCTGGGTTTTTTTGTTTTGTTTTGTTTTGTTTTGTTTTGTCCTTCTGCATGCCTCCAAATTCTACATAAAAGTAAACACATAAATAAGTAAAAGGCGGTTTGAAGATGCATGGTTCATATTTTAGGCACAGTGTTTTTCTGCTACCATATTTAAGCAGATCTCTATAAGAGATCTCTAAGGGTGCAGCGCACCCTCATCTGAAATGCTTGGGACCAGAAGTTTATTTGGCCCTGTAAATCTGGGTTGCAGGGGGCGATGTGTTCTTGCTTTTAAGAAAATAGCATAATGAGGTACGTTGGGGCTAGAACCCAAGCCTGAACATGCAACGCGTTTGTGTTTCCTATTTGCCTTATACACATAGCCCGAAGGAAATTTTATACAGTAATTTTAGTGTTTTGACTTCTAACCTCACATGAGGTGTGGAATTTTCCACTTACTTTCAACCTTGGGAGCATCTCGGATTTTTGGATTTTCAGATTAAGGATGCTCACCTTGTATTACTATTGTTTTGACATCAGAAAACCTCTCAACTGAGTAGGCAGTAAACTTGGATAGGTAAGTGGTGTCCTGAGGGTCACTGGCACATGGAGAATGTAACTTCCTCTTGCCCCCATCATACAGATGAGGATGTGTTAGACTGCAGAGTATCGTAGAACCCAAGGTCCGAGGAAACAGACTCAGGAGGCCAAGTCCTGCTGTCCACGCTAGAGGTCCATGTGCTGCGTGTCTCCCTCAGGTATCTAGGTTATTCACTGCTTCACTGAGTGGAGGGTTCTCCAGCAACCTGAGGTGTGCAGGCCCTTTGGTTCGGGCACCTATAGAGAGTGGCTAGAATCTTTGTGTCCCACTTCCGAATTTCTAAGACAGTTTCCTAATCCAGCCCTGTATTCAAACCTCTTGTCAAGTGAACAGTGCACAATCTACCGCACCCCCCAACATTTTTTGAGACAGAGGCTCACTGTGTAGTTTGGGCTAGCCTCGTCCCACCTGCCTAACCAGGCTGTGTTTAAGGTCTTTGCTGTGAGCAGAGAAGGTGGATCACTCTGAAGACTGGCGCATATCCAGGAATGTGGCTAGACAAGGGAACCACAGCAGACCTGGCCAATGTGGGGAGAGGGGCTGAAGAGTGTCGAGTTACAGCCTGTTCTTTCTTTGCTGGCTGAACATGTTAGAAAATTAGAAAATTTTTTGAAAGATTGTGCTTTTATTTTAGGTGTACCAACAGTGCCGTTGTTGCCACCACAAGTAAACCAATCCCTCGCCTCTGTGCCACCAGTGAACCCAGCTCCTACATTACCAAGTAAGCAGCAGAGCATACAGATATGTGTCATAATAATGTTCACATCTGAAAACATCTTAAACACCTGAGGAGTGACTGTTTATGTCTTTTAATCATCAAGGAAGCAGAGGCGTTACCTGCCCAAGCCCAGGGTTCCTGTCCCAGCTGCAGTGCTGCACAGCCCCCAGCCCCATCCCCACAAGGCAGCCTGAGCCAGGAATAAGCGCCTCCTTAGGTGGAACTTTTTGATTGTCATTCATTGACTATCCTGGAAGAGTGTTCCTTATCTGGGTTTTTAGCAGCTGTAACATTAAAGTTTTTTATATTTCTCTGAAGTGTTGTCCCTTTATATAGTTGACAACAGTCAAATATCGTTTCAGTGATGAAGCATATTTTCACAGTGAGGCCCTTTAATTGTATGGCTGAAGATGTCATTCGGGGATGTTAGGCTGTGACCCGAGCATGCATGCACATCTGCAGAATGACAAAGTGGGTGTAGCGCAGTGTTCCATGTGGAAAACCTGGGGTGTGTGGGGATTCTTGTCACTAGTTTTGCAGCTGTTAAGGCTGAAGTTATTTTAGAATAAAAAAAAGCTAGAGAAGCTGCAAACCTCAACCATCAAAGAAAAATTCAGTTCAGCAATTACTGCTGTAATTTCTGAAATAAATCAGCCTTTTCTCCCAGGCACTTAGGCCGCCATCATTCTTGTTCCAGAATTTTGAGTACTTGTTACTATTTTAATCTTTACCCATTTAACCATTTAATCATTTAGGTATAGAAATATATTTCTGTTGAGTGAGATTTTGTGTTGTTAATGCTGTTACCATACAAAACTGCCACATGGGAGTAACCTCTGGTGATACGCTTTGAAGTGAGTAGCATGTTTTTCAATACACAGGATTTATTTTCTTCCCCAGGTGATGTGATTTCTCTTTTGTTCTTTTCTGCCCTTGACTCAGGTCTTATGCCTTTGCCTGCAGGACTGCCTGACCTCCCCAGCCTCCCCAACCTCAACCTCCCCACACCACACCTCATGCCAGGGCTTGGCTTACCAGAGCTCGGGAGCACAGGTATGGTGCCCATCTTCCCCTCCGAAGAAAAAGCAGGAATCAGGAAAGCCAGGCCTATAGTTCAATTTTTATCTGGTAAGGGCAAGTTGATTTAGCATATTTCAACTACTTCAGGTAAATGTTAATCGTTTTTATTTAAAAGGCTTAAAAATAAAAAACAGAGGATAGAATATCTCTGTGATTCTACTCTGCCTCCTCCCTCCATCTTCTCCTCTCCCTGCTCCTGACAGCTCAAGCGCCAGAAAGGCCAGTCATAGGGATAAAGAGCAGCGGCAAGCGTTGCCATGGTGAACTGGATACGTGGGGTATAGGCCCAGTGTGGGTGAATGAATCCCTGTAATTCTCTTGGTGTTCTCGGCAGCTGCCAGCAGGGCAGTAGCGGTGCCCGTGTTGTTCAGCCCAGGCCCAGAAACGGGCTGTGCGATGGTCATCCTTGCTCAGCTAGCTGAGCTTGTTATTTGATAACTGTTCCCCACCATGAACAAGTGTTTTCATAGATAAAACACTGAGAAATTTAAGCTGCACAGAGAGGAGATAGCAGATGTGCAGAGTATGTTCCCTTAGATTTTGTGCAGAGATGAAAATGAAGCAGCCTCGCTTCCCAAATCTGCTGTCAGAGTTCCTGATTGCCCAGAGCACAGCGCATGAGTGATGCCCGCACATGATCCTGCTGCATGCACCCGTGCTCATTGTCACTCTTGTGCTTCTGCCTAGATTATAACTTTTGTCCATGTAACACCGTCTGTATATGTTCATTAACTCAGTTTTCAGCACAAGGATTTAAAAACAGAGGAAGTCCTAGGAGACTCAGGCTGCTAACATTCATTGTCCTGGCACTCTGTCTTGCCTTGTGTGCTCTGTGTTCTTGGCTCTTCCTCCGCCCTTTCTCCAAATTCAGCAGGCTCTAAGAGCAGAAACCCTAGAGCAGTTGCCTGAACATTTGTTTACAGCCTGCTTTCCCTTTGCCAACCTCGTACTGTCCCTCTTTGTGCATTGTGAACTCATCAGAATAAGCCCACCAAGGTAGTGTTCATACTCATGGAATCCCTGGCCTACGCAGACACTGGATACCTGCGGCCGTGCTGCTGGAGGGCTGCTCCCAAGCACCTCTTCTACAGCCTTTGCCAGAGGTCAGCCCTGCATGCGCTTCTGGCTCCGGCCAGGGCAGCTGGAGGTCAGCTCTCAGCTTGTTTGGGGAAATGGGAGCCCTCCCACCCCGCACCCAGTGTGGCTGCAATCGCTAGCCAGGTGAGCTGCTGTCCTTTCAGGCTGGGAGGACCCATTCTGTCCTGAGCCTGTCTGTCTTGGTGCTAGGCCAAGTCACAGTGAGCCTTGACGCTGGGAACCTTTACCCTGGCCAGCCA
>PVJO010020752.1:0-31391 GCA_004026905.1 Hystrix cristata
CTAACACCTAGTAGTCGTTACATCTTTCCTTACCTTACAACTAGAAGTGGGGATTTTTCACATTGCCTCCTTTTTTTAAATCTTACCGTAGAGAGATAGATATATAGACACGAGTGTGTATACATTTGGGAAAAAAATGTTTAATTTCTTGCTCCATGGTGAGAGATGTTTTAGCACACAATTCCTTCAAGGAAGGAAAGAAGAAAAATGCTAGGTTGAATGTGGAGAAACAAACACAAGAGATGGAAACTCTGTGCCTTTAGGTTTCCATCTCTTGTGTTTGTTTCTCCACATTTAACCTAGCACCGCAAAAGGACACACACCAATCTCTGCAGGAGGAATTTTCTACTCTCATTTCTAATGATCTATGCATATCAGCTCTATGAGACTAATAGATCCCTGAAATAACACTTACAACATGTTTCATTCCACATCCATTGCGGTGAATTCTTTAAAACTCAGAGCTATTTGCCAATCCTAAAGCCCTGCAGAGAGATGATGTGACTAACTCAGCTTCTTCAGGTATCCACTCCCCCAGACCAGTCAGCCAGGACCAAGAACGCAGCCCCGGGGGCATGGTGGCCCTGGGAAGACTAAAGGGAGGCGCTCAGAGGAGGGAAGGGTCAAAAGAATTCTGTAAAATGTATGGCTTTAGTGAAAGGAGTTTAGTCTCTGTGAGCCTCTATGATGGATTGTTCTTTCTACTTTAAGCAACACTGCTTTATAAACTCATGACTCCTAGTCAAGAATGCTATAACCTGAAAGGACAGAAAGGTTCAAATGAATGACCAGTATTATGAGGCTACCAAAAAAGCAAGCTTGATCTTGGGGCACTGTAATATAAATATATACACTGAAATAAGAAAGGCAACACCTTTCCTCTGTTGAATGAAAATCTGGTTCCCCTCGATAGAACAGAACCTTTTATTTGAGGTATCTCACTGAAAGAGATTGTGGCAAACTGCAACAGGATGTGGTAAAACTTAATAATACCTCTTTACAACATATCATCATATCAGAAAGGCTTTTGATAAACTCCAGGCCACAAGATCTTAGACAGTTGGAAACACATTCATTTATTTTTACAGAGCAAGATATCTAGGGGCAAGTATTTACTGGTACTAGGTCAGTAGTCCAATGGTGTCAAAGCTAGTATCGCTGTGATTCTCTTGACCTTTTCTTGACCTCCTGTTTGCAAGAAAGTTTTCAGAGCTCCAAACATCTCATCCATATTCAAAGGAGGAAAAAGAGTAGGAAGGGTGCTACTAGCTTAATCTATCCTTACTGTCGGAAAAATAAAAACTTTCCCTGAGTAAACTCCAAGAAGACTTTTGTTTACATCTCATTCATTAGAACTGTGTCTCGTGGTCATCTTCAATTGCAATTGGGAAGATGCATATGAAGCAAAAGATGGTAAGGAAAAAGAAAACCAATAATTGTTAATTTCATTCAAACGGTACTGTCCGTCATTATTTCCTTTTTCCTTTTCGAAAAAGGAAATATTTTTCATATATGAGAAAGAAAGAGAATTTGATTGGTTTAGCTTAATCAGGTGTCCATCCAACCCTGATCCAACCAGCTATGGTTTACATACAGAGAGTTCACTACTGTGAAAATAAAACAGAACACTTTGTAATGTGCACCCATACATGCACACCTGGGTAAAAACTGAAATATTTTCCCTCCCTGGTCCCATAACCAATACTGTACCCAATTTGGCATCTCTATCATCCCCACACATATTTTCATTCTGTGTGATTATTCTTATAATATTGCTTAAGTGATTTTAAAATTTTGTTCAAATGGCATTATACTGTAACTTAGCCCTCTTCTGCTTGCTTTTTAAAATTGAATTAGGAGAAACCCTAAGTGTAAATAAGGACAAAAAGATATAATAGATACTATGTAAAAGAAAGATACTATTCAGTAGGGAGGAGAGTTAGAAAGGGAGGACAGGGGAGAGAAGGAAAGGAAAAAGAAAAGAAAGGGAAAAAATGGAAAAATATAAATATTGTAAATAGGGAAGGGAGGGGGAGTAGAAGGGAGGGGTGGGGAAGAATGCGGGAAACCAAAATGTATCATGTACAGGTACAAATTAACTATGATGAATGTGATCACTATATATACAATGTACAAATACATGTTCTTGGTAAATAAAATTGAATTAAATTTTTAGAAATCTAATTGGGTTTTTTTTAGAATTATTCACATTTGATCTAGTTCATTCAGTTTCACTGCTGTGTAACAATTGCTTTGATGGAATGTAACGCAATTTGTTCAGCCATGTTTTCCATGGGCGAACACTTAGGTTATTTATACTTACACTCCTTTGCTATTAAAGCAGTGCTTCTCATACACACCCCCTTCTGTTCACATTAAACAATTTCTGTAGGGCTTAGACCCTGAGGTAGAACTGCTGAGTCAAAGGTTCAGAACTCTTTAATTAGAAAACATTGGCAAATGGCTCTTCACACTAGTTTATCAACTACCTACCCAATGCTGTGTGTTATTGTTCTACTATTCTGTATTCTCATGAATTCTTGGTTTTGTTATATGCTTCAGTTTTTTCCAATCTCATGAGCATGAAATGGTATTTCGTTGTCATTTTAACTTACATGTCTTGATTAATGTTAGTGAGATTTAGTACTATGTCAGATGGTTTGACTTTTATCTTCCATTAGTTTCCTGTTGAAATCCTTTGTTCATTTTCTGATGGATTTATTGTCTTTTCCTTATTATTCATATCTTTCTATGTCTGATTTTTCAAACTGACTGTGGGCACCTCTAATCAAGAATCATTGACTCCACCATTCATTTAATTAATAGTCACCATTCATTTAATTAATACTGAATGCCCAGTATTTGCTAGGCCCTATGGAAAAGTTGGAAATAGGAGGTAAAGGCCCTGGAGACATTACTATGTCTTTAAAATTGTTTGATTTTTGTCTAGCACTTTAAGAGATTTGTTGAATGAGTGAACAACAAACACAACTCAGAGAGACTTGAGGGGAGCCCTCTTCTGCAGTCTTATGTGGGCAAGTCCTCAGACTTATTCCGGGTAGTGTAGAGGAGAAAATGAACGTAAGCAGGTAAAAACTGTGTAGAAAGACAAACTCAAACATAACAAGCCTTTCCCGTTATCAAATGTTTCCAAAAGTAGAGAAATGAGTTCCCAATCACTGGAGGGGATTTGAGGATGGCCACCTTAACTACCTACCAGGCATTTTGGAAAGAGAACAGAGTTAAGGTTCGGACTTTTTAAATCCTTCTCTGTTTTCTAAACTCTAATAGAATGGAAGGCGTCATCTTATTTAATTTAATTTAAAAAAATTTTTTTTTTTTACCAAGAACATGTATTGGTACATTGTATACATAATGATCATAATCAACATGGTTATTTTGTACCTGTACATGATGTATCTTGGTTCCCCCCCTTCCTCTCCCCTCCCTTCCCTTCACCCACCCCTCTCTATTTGCAACAAGTTTATTTACATTTTCCCACTTTCTCCCCTTTCATCTTACTTTACTTTTAACCTTCCTTCTTTATCCCCCTTTTCCCTATCTAGTTCTCCTCTCTTTTGAATACTATCTTTTTTATATATATAATATCTATTATATCCCTTTGTCCTTATTTACACTTATGGTTTCTCATATCAGAGAAACAATTTGATGTGTACTGGTAAGTGTCTGATTTATTTCACTTAATAGTATGTTCCCAAGGAACATCCATTTACATACAAATGACTCTGGTTTATCCTTCTTTGTGGCAGTGTGGTACTCCATTGTATAGAAAAACCACATCTTCTTTAGCCATTCATCAGTTGTTGGGCATTTAGGTTGCTTCCAAGACTTAGCTATTACAAATTGTGCTGCTATGAGCATGGTTGTGCATATATCACTGTGGTATGATAATTTTAATTCTTCTGGGAAGATACCAAGCAGAGGAATAGCTGGGTCAAATGGAACCTTTAGTTGTGGTTTTCTGAGGAATCTCCGTACTGATTTCCACAGTGGTTGGACCAGTCTACATTCCTACCAACAGTGGAGGAGGGTTCCTTTTTCCCCAAAGCCGCACCAGCACTTGTTATTGTTTGATTTCCTGATAATAGCTATTCTTTCTGGAGTGAGATGGTATCTTAGTGTTGTTTTGATCTGCATCTCTCGAATGACCAATGATGTTGAACATTTCTTCATATATTTATTTGCTATTTTTATTTCTTCATCTGAGAAATGTTTATTCATTTCAGATGCCCATTTTTGGATAGGGTCTTTAAATTTGGGGGTTTGATTTTTTTGAGTTCTTTTATAGTCTAGATGTTAGACCTTTGTCTGAGGGACAGCTGGCAAAAATTTTCTCCCAGTCTGTGATTTTTCACCAGACTCTAGGAAGTGGTCCCAAGCATTGATTCTTTGTATTATTTCCCGTGCAGTCTGAGTTCTGTTCATAAATTTTTTTCCAACCCCTATGTCTTTGAGAGTTCTTCCTATTTTATTCTCCAGGAGATTTATTGTTTCTGTTTTAATGTTTAGATCTTTGATCCACTTTGATTTTAGCTTAGTACATGGTGAGAGACATGTATCTAGTTTTAGTTTTTGGCATGTGGTAAGCCAATTTGTCCAGCACCATTTGTTAAAGAGGCTATCTTTCTTCCAGTGAGGGTGTTTGGCTCCTTTGTCGAAGATGAGGTATTTGAGTGTGTTTGGAGTTATTTCTGCATCTTCTAGCCTGTCCCATTGGTCCTCAAAGACGCTAATTTTTTTAAAGCCATCATGATTATGTATAAAATTCACATCCATCCATCTGATAATTTTCATATCAATTGCTCACCCAATGTCATAAAGCTTATGTGTGTTGCTGGTTTCATAAATCATTTCCCTGGTAGCCCTTCCTAACATAACCCTTCTCATTAGGACAAAACAGACACAACCTTATTTCATATACAAGACCTAATGTGTTGTACGACAATGCTTGGAAAATCAAAGAAATATTTGCTTCCTATTCCAATGCTACTCCCTAAGAAGCACCATCACTGTTGTGAACCAGCCCTTCTACTACCATGTGGGCACCTCAACATGTAGAATTTAATGTTTGGAATTAGGTTCTCCATTAGTATAAAAATGCATGTGCTGTCTTATCATCACAGATTTTAAAGCAAGAAAAGACTTACAATCTATTATATTTACCTAAATCAGGCATCTGATGTTAGCAGCACTAAGGAACCAAAGTACAGTACTCTTTTACCTTCTGAATATCTGTCTTGTTTGTACTGGCTGCTATACAGGCTGCTATGCAGCTCCTTAATCAGTCAATAAGCACTGATTGAGTGTCTGCTAAGACAGCCCTCAAGTTAGCGCCTGACAGGCTGTGTAAGATATGGATAAGATCACAGGATCTCTACTGTCCAAGATCTTGTGATCTTATTGGAAAGACAAGTCATGCGTACACAGAGAACTAAAATAGTAGGACACATATGTATGAAAGCTGGGATGTGGCACACAATAAGCACCTAAAAGTGTCTCTGTAGCAAACAAGGGCCAGAATGGGTCCCAGAGCTCTGGGCTTCATGCTTAGATGAGTGGCAATGTCATTTATTGGGAGAAAAAACATAGCAAGGGGCAAAACTAGAAGTTGGGGGAATAGGGAAAGATCAAAAACTTGTCCTGGGCATACCTGAGGTAGGAAATTACTGAATATTCAAGAAATTATTGAATTCAAAATTACTGAATTGGACCTCAGAGTAGAGAAGCCAGCCAGAGCAAATAGCTAGGATGGAGATATAAACTGTGACTTCTCTGCCCATAGTTGAGAGGAAAGAGTCTAGGTCCATGCTGGCAGAAAGGCCAGGGTGTAACGGTTGGGTGAAATGGATGTATCCACTAAGAAAGCAGAAAAGGACAGACGGGCACTACAGAGACCATGGAAGAAGAGAGTCAATAGCAGGGCTGAAGGCTGCTGAGAGGCCAGGTGGATGAGGACAGAGAAGGTGCTGTTGGCTTCTGTTCACGGTAGCTGGAAAAGACTTGGAGGAAAAGTCAAGACTTGTGCTGATCCCAGAAGAGCAAGGTGGAGCATGGATGGTGCTCAGATATGGAGCAGAGAGAGAAAGCCTGCTAGGAAGGGGAGCAGCCCTACCTAAAATCCGAACAATGCAGCAGTGGTCAGGGAATGATTATGTGTCAGAGTAGAAACTTCCTACACAGTAACCTTTGGAAGGGGACATGGGAGAGGAAGCTCAGGCCAGAAGGGCCTTGCATGTCTGGCAAAGAACTTGGATTTTCCTCTCCAACAAAAAGTCATCTGTGGTTTCTGAGCCTAGAAATAACTTAGTAGTTATGGGAGATGTGATCCTTCTTTGTAACTAGGTGGGGATATGCTTCAAAAACAAATTCGCACTGAGATTCAGAGCAAAGGATCAAAACACAGCGGAGCAGGCAAGCGTGGTGTACCATCCACTGCGCTCGTGGACAGGAAACTCTGAGGGGAGAACTGTTCAGAGTCGTTATTAACACTGTCACGGTCATCCAAAGAGGAGGATAGAAAACCAGAGCCTCCAGGCAGAAGGTGGGGAAACAGTTGTTACTTGCACCTGTAATTTCTGACTTTGTAAGTTACATCAGGAGGAGCTGTACAGAGTCTAAGGAGTTGAGCTGATTCCATTCACGCGGCAGAGCCTGGTCATTTCAATTAACCCTCCAATCCAGGGTTAATTTTCTGGGGACAAAGTCTCATCTTGCTCTGGAAGAGTGTCTCTCTGGGTCTTGGGCCAGGGATTCACATCTGTGTGTTTTAGAAATGCTGTGGCCCCGACCCCTCTTCCTCTTGCCTCCTGTCTCTAGCAGAGAAATAAAACAGAGAAGCAAGATAAAGAGGTTAGGGTCCTTTCTGGGTTTTTGCTGAACAGGGAGTTGGAGGCCTAGAGAAATCAACAAAGTTGGTAGCAGGAAGAGACAAGAAGGAAGAGAAGGACAACCATGAAACCAAATACTGTCTATGTGCCTTTCCTCTGCCCCATCCAAAAGACAATAGTGACACTGTTCCTTCCTTCATTTATTTGCTGAGGATTTACAGTGTGCTCAGCATGGATCCAGGTATGGGGAACCGTCCAGTGGACAGCCCAGGCTCCACCCCAGCCTCATAGCAAGGAGAGCTGGAGGAAATGAGGAGTCCCTGGTGGGGACATGTGTTTGCAGGTATAAGGAGTGCAGCAATGGACAATGACAAGGGACAAAAACCAAGGGGCGCCATCTGGAAGCCAAGAGTGACTTCCCTGAGGAAGAATAGATAGAACTGGGGTCATAGGATTGCTAGGAATTTAAGGAGTCAAGGTGGATTGAGATCAGAGTCAACAAGAGACAGGAGAGGACCTATGGTTTGAAAAAGACCAACAGGACCAGGAAGAAAAAAGAAAGGCTGAACCAAAAGGGCAGGAAGGGGACATGGCCGCAGGGACGCCTCCCGCACCGATAAGGATTTAGATAGTTATCCTAAAATCAAGGGGGCAGCCAAGAAGAATTTACACAAACAGAAGATAGTAAGATCAGATTTCTATTGGAATCATGGACAACAATACAAACTGTATAGTGTTATTATTGCACCCACGTTAAGAATCAGAAGAGCGCTTCCCTGGCCTCCCATCCCCAGGGTTTGTGCGACCCCAGCTCTGTACATTTTCTGGGGCCAGTGGATCACTTGGCTGCTGTCAAAGGAGGAGAGAGAGGCAGCAGGCAGATGTTCCCGGGAAGAGTGGCCAAGAGAAAACTGCTCTCGGGTGGCTGGCACACACTTAGCAGCATGGGAGTCAGATAAGGGCAGCTTGGAACTGTTTAGAGGTTAATCTAGCTTACTTAAGAATGATATGCACATGGGGGAAATGCCCAAGATACACTGTGTGGTGGAAAAAGCCAGAGACACGGCAGAGGAGACGCAATCCTGCCCTGGGTTCTCCATGTGTTTATATGAATATACAGGTAGGAATATATGAATACGTTTGTGTAGAAAAGAAGCCTAGACATCAATACACAAAAACTGCTAATTTGTTTTTATTCTTCTTTCAGCCTTCCTAGGTTTCCAGACTTTTTTTTCTCTAGTAAGCCCTTGGCAGTTGCTGAGCAGGAAAGCAGACAGCCAGCACGAGCTGCCTCCCTTCAGATCTGGTCAGGTGCTAGTTTGCCCCTCCTGGTTTTGACATTCCCAGACACCCTTGCTCAGCACAAGCTCTTCTTGGGGTGATCTGAACAAGAAAACTCAGCCCCGGCTGACCTGTTTTCTCTTGAACAACAGCTTTGCTCCTTGGGATCGCAGACACAGAGGACCCTACAACACAGAGGACCCAGGAAGGGGCTCACTTAGTCATCCCCTCAATCAACCAGTCATTATTGTGTGGCGCCCTCAGGCCAGGTGTTGTGACTCAGATAAGAATAAGGAAACAGGTTGCCACCCACAGAAGTAGAATGAGCCACTGAAGTCCCCTGTGCCTTACCATAATATGTTCTGCACTCTCACTGAGAAAACTGGTCATTTGTAAGACTAATCTTCTAATAAGTTTATGTTGCCTTAGTCCATTGGATCTGAAGGTCAAGGTTGAGTTTGAAGGTTGGTCAAAGTAGAAAATAGCCATGCATTAGATATATATCGGCAAATACTGTATCCTGGTGCACACACCTGTTAAGCATTTGAAATTGCCGCTTAAAGGCTACTATTCCTCTGCCGTGGGAAACATTCAGAAGTGTTTCTTGATGTGTTTTTTAGGTATATTCCAATAGCTGGTGAGACTGACTTAAAGGTGAAAGAAAAAAGCTTCATATAACTGAGAAATCTAGGGCAGAACTGGGTCCCATTGGCCTTCTCACATCCATTTTCCACAGTGTTCTCATAGTGATCTAGCTAAAATGCAAATCTAACCATGTCTCAGCTTGGAATTCTTCACTGCACCCAGCTGCCTCTCCACCCACGCCCATAGCCTGCAGGATCAAATCCAAGTTCCCTAAGTGGCATGCAAGGCCTTCTGCATGCTTTTCTGACTCGTGCCTCTTGGCCTCACACTGTCACCCCAGTACCACTGAACCACTGAGCTAACTGGAGTTCATACTCTTGGACATGCGTCAGTCTGAGTTCACTCTTCAGGTCTTTGCTTGTGTCTTTCCCTGGAGATCTCTTTGCTTTTCTCATCCAGTGTTCACCTTGATAATTCCATCTCATCCTTTTCAACCTGACCTAGACATTATCTCCAAGAAGCCCCCTCCTTTACTCCCACCACACCTCCCACGAGCACCATACACATATCTCTGTCTTTACACTTAAAATATCCTAATTACCTATGCATGTTTACATTTAAAAAAATAACCATGGTAGGAGTCATGTCTTAATGATCTATGCAGCCCCAGGTACTGGCACACTCCCTGGTGCCAAGTAGATTCTTACCAAATGTTTAATGAATTAAGCAATTTAGGACTCAGTTCCTCATATATAAAATGAGAACACTGAACTACATGAACTAAAATTTCTTCTAGTTCTGGAAAGTCATGTATCAAACCTGTTCTTCTCACTAGATAGCAATGTCAGGAAGGAATGACACACAAAAAAGATAAATTTTGATTTATAGGGTAGAAATTGAGAATACGTCCTAGGCAAGGGGAGCTATCCTTGGCCAAATTAGATAGCCCATGCAGTCTGTATACTTAAGATGGAGTGAGGTTAGCATGTGCAAAAAAAAAAAAAAAAAAAAAGTGGAGAAAAAGAGAGCTACATGAATTCCTATGGCAAGCTCACCATGTAGGAGTTGTGGGGATTTAACATGCAATTCCCAGCAATCACTGACCACAGTGTAAGAACTCAACAGTGATGCTGAACCAAATGCCAAAACCCACTTCATCTGCATCTCCATCGACTTTAACCTGCTCACGGAAAAGTTAAGACAGCCTTTGTCTATAGCAAAAGAGCAACCACAGACCATCCTGACCAAGTCTCACTAGCAGTGATTCAGCCTTGAAAAACCTCCGAGAAGATTTCTGCCCACCAAGAAGAAAGGGCAAACATTTAAAGACTAAAAACTAAAATCCATTAACACGACAAAGGCTTCATGGCAAAGAAACAGTCCTCCTGGATGGAGAGCTGGAATAGCTGCAGGAAGCCTCACCCCTGTAAGTGTTATCACCAACTTCTTTAGATTCTTTTACTGCTCTAACATCTGGTGGAAATTGGATTACAGGCAGATTGAATTTATGGCCAGTGGAAAATGCACTCCAAAAGTAGGACAAAAACCTCAGTATTTCATCACTGTTAGTCAGACTGACTTTCCCAAGAGCTTCCCCATTTTTCAAAACTTGCATGTCAAATTACTTGAGGAGGGAGAAATATAAATTAAATTTTTTTTCAAAAATCACGTAATTTAGGATGAAGTCTAATTAAGAGCTTTCAGGATACATTTTCTTCAAAACAAAATTAATTCTTTTTGGTCAGTCTAGCATTGATTTCCTAACACTAAGAAAGAGTTTGTTTTCAGGGGTGTTACCTCGGCATTTGTGTTGTCGGTTTTGTTAAGTTCCTACAAGTTTGTACCAAAAGCTGAGTTTTGTCTCATGACCAGAGTTTTGGTAATATGAATGCATTTTGCTTTACTTAACATATTCATTTAATTTCTGCTTGCGTGATAGTCATCTGTCTTCTCCCCTCTTCTAATTCAGACTTCCTGACAATTTTATGTAGAAAATTAAAGTAATATTCTTCCTGAACCTGAATTGATTTTGCCCTGGTCTTGTTTCAGAAATAATAGCAAAGAAAAATAATAGGCTCAAAGACCTTCAATTTCACAGATTCCTTCTTTGCAGTCTGGCTTGAAGCCATAATGTGAAATCAGAACATTTTTCTTTCTCTCTCCTCTTCATCTCCCACATTTAAAAGAGTAATCACTTGATTCGTGTCACTGGCTTGTATGATTTTGTTGTTGCTGCTGAAAATAAATCAGTTCAAGGGCTAGTAATTAAATCATCTTATTTTCCCTCCCTTTAAAAATCACTCAGAACCAGAAACCTTCTTTCCCATAGTTCTGTGAGAAAAGGACAAAGAAATCTTAGACCCCTGGGCTTTGAGGTGGAAGGGAACCCTCCAGGTCAGGAAGTCTAACAAAATGGAGGTGCAGGAGGGGCCGCCATCTGGCTGCAATATTTCAACCCCACTCATCACGTGACAGTTTTATTTGGCTTCATTTATCCCAATACTTGGCCTTGTTCTTTCTTTTGCTTTCTTCGTATACCTCGCCCCTCATCTCTTTCTCTCTCCCTCTCTTTTCCTCCTCCACTGTATAAAAGCTAAGTAACTGTGGCCTGGTGAATTGACCAGGATAAGCAAGCACATTTGAGGAAGGAAGCCCACTGCCCCATCTACTCTGACCCTCCAAAAAACAAAAATTATGTTAATGATCCATTTATTTGTTACCAAAGGTTACATTAGGAAGATGACATCTAGGTCTCTACTCTAAATAAACAGATGCAGCTTTGAAATTAGATGTATATCCCTCCAACAGTGTGTCATCCTAATGTTGTCTGGCCTTGTGATACAGGGCCAAGGCATCTGTGTCAGGATTCGTATTTGGGAGAACAAAATTTTAAAACTGGCAACTGTCTCTACCCAGCTGTGTAGCTAGAAAAGCCCTTAAGTTTTGTGGGTCTCAGTTCCCAGACATGCAAATTTTACCTCAAAGTCTTTCTAGTTCTAACACTCTAGAGTCTTTGATCTCTACTGAAATCGGTCTTCTCTAAATCCTAATATTCTGTTTGCAGTCCTTTTATGATGTCTGACTTCAAATTATTCTTAAAGCAAAAGACGCATTAAGAGAATTTTTTCAGTTCGATCACACGTTTCCACTATAATAGCCATAGGAAATACGTGATAATCCTTATAGGCTCTGTCACTGCCAATTTAAAGATATCCCCGCTTTGGAGAGCTCAGTCCTACTGACCCGAGGCCGTGCTCTGCAGGACCAGCCCTGAAATGGGCTTTCTCTAATCTCACCCTGATGTGGCCTCCTCCCAGCACGTGTGCTCACAGGTCGAGAGGAGCTTGGCGCCAAAGGGAGAATACTTCCGCGCCTCCTCCCTAGGCCATCCCCGAGGGAGGTAAAATCAAGACCCAGGCATCTACCCCAGTAGCTGCCTTCCCTACGTGGCTCTTGCACGCTTGACATCTGCCTAGTGAGAATAAAGATGTGTTACAGCATCAAAACGCACACCAGATTTCAAAGGCTTAGTGCGAAAATACAAATGTAAGCTATCTCAATAATGTTTAAATTGATTCCATGTTAAAATGATAATTTCTTACATATATTTGGCTAAATGAAATGGGTGATTAAGCCAGGCAGAGTGGCACATAACTGTATTCCCAACACTCAGGAGGCTGAAGCAGGAGGATGGGATCACCAGTTTGAGGCCAGCCGGGGTGACACAGCAAGCTGAAGACCCATGTGGACTACTGTATGACCCTGTCTCAAAAAAGGAGAAAACAAACCCAAAAAAGTTATTAAAATTAATTTCTTCTGTTTCTCTTTAGTTTTTTACTGTGGCTACTAGAAAATTTTAAACTACATATGTAGCTCACTCAAAGATTAGAGAGGCAGAGGTTTCTTCCACTCGCTGGTGACGGCCACCTGAATCATTCCATTTGCATCTCTGGACTTATGCAATAAGAGGATCATAATCGATAAGAAAACTACCAAACATGAGGGATGACGCCATTTTGGCTGATCCTAGATGGTCACATTTCCTTACATTAGGCACAGAGAGGAGGCCCAGTACCCCAAAATGAGGCAAGTATTTCTCAAAGCCAAGTTACATAATTTTCTTTCTTTCTTTCTTTCTTTCTTTCTTTCTTTCTTTCTTTCTTTCTTTCTTTCTTTCTTTCTTTCTTTTTTTTTTAATGTTTGACAAATTCACACTGATTTCAGCACCAGGAACACTGCCAGTTTGGCAGTTCTGTTCTGAATTTTCTCTCTGATCTGAGGTACAAAGTTCCTAGACTGTGTAAGTTTTCCTTCCTGCTATAGTACTTCTGACCTGTTTGGAAAGGTTACAGTCAAGAACTCAGAACTACCGCAATGAGATTGCAGTATGATGTAGGAGAAAGTTTGTGCAATTGAAAACAAAACCAAACCAAGCAGCCTGACATTATTGCCAACAGAAGAAAACAGCAGTTTCCTCTTGCAAACTTCCTCCTGTCCGACGGGTAATGCGCATCACAAAACCCTCCACTCTGACATGTGCTCTGCCGGGCCCTGTGACTCAGCTTCTGCCTGCCCAGGCTCTCCCTGGCTCACACACTGCCGCTGCCCCACTAAGCCACTCGCAATCTCTCAGGAACACTTCGCTGCTGTTCCCTGTGTCTGAAACATTCCCCCTAGTCCCCTCCCTCCACCTCGCAAAAATCTACACACCTGAGTTTCAAAACTCAGTTACAGCCTGGTTTCCTTTCTGAGGCCCTGTCTGAGTTTCAGGCGCCTGGAGAGGCTTCTAGCGCTGTGCAGGGAACATGTGATCACGCCCTGCTTGGTGCTTGCCTCCCTCCTCTGCAAGAGCCTGGAGATGTGTTCATGCCGGCAGTTCCTGTCTAGATCCTGACCAGGGAACAGGCACCTGTAACGCTTGTGGAATGAACGAGCAAATGAATAAATGAATATTTAGTCCCTATTATTTCAGTACACAATACTGGAATTATCTCAGTAACCAAACTAAATTTTTTCATTCTCTAATGTGAAAATAGACTCTTTACATTTGAACTTTGAGGCACTGCATGGGACTTAACTCCAAAAGACCTAGCAAGATGATCTATTTCTCCATATTTAATTTAGGCTTAATTCTGTGTTATTAACAAGAGTTCAGGAGACATGCTAAAAAGGCAGTCCAGTGGCAGTAGATGAGGGTGGGTCGTCTTGGATGCACTGTCCATCAGTCTCCAGACACACACTTTGTCTTCTTGGTAGAGGAGTCAGAAGTGTGGATGCCTCCATTTACATTCTGTTATTTAGACCCTCTGTGATCAATAAAATGTGTTTCTCAGGTCTGGTAGATGATAAATCTCCTTCCATAACCATGTAAATCAGAGTGAAATGAACTATCCCTGAGTCAGATAGAATCCATGACTTTTGCCCCAAGATATCCATTTATTTGTTTAATTATTTTACCAGGTATGTAGGACAATTCATGACCCATGTGAATGAAAAAATTAAATAAATTATTTTTGTTTTATACCTTCTGTGGTAGACTATAGACTACAAAAAGGCAAAGATCTTGATTATTGCATTGGCCAAACAGTGGTTACCATAAAGGGAATACACCATAAATATTTGTTGACGTGAAAAGGTGAGAGATTAACAATTGCAAGTAAGATAGAAAAAACATATTACCAAAATAGCCCCATAACCAGGTAATGTTGAAAGCAGCTTATTATTGGTAAACATATTCTCTCTTATATAGAAGATAGAGAAGGGAAGGAAGGAGAAGTAAAAAGAATTAAGATATATTATGAACATACACCAACTCCCCGTGATGAACGCAATCATTATGTATTGCAAACATGTACTAATAAAATTTTTTCAAGCCAAAAAAAACAAAGACTGATGTAACAATATTGTCAGACTATAGCTTCCTCCTCCTCCTTTTCGGATGTAAAATTAAACATTTTATCAAGAAAAAGTCAAGAATGACAGAAATAGTTTTCATTCCATAAGCATCAAAAATCAAACATGGAAGAACAATTTTCTGCAAAGTGACTCCCCCTGCAGACTCTTCAAAGGGTTCCTTAGATAAGAAGATGATAGGGATAGAATCAGCAGTGCATGGGAGCTTTATGTGTGACTGGTTTCCTGTCTCTCTTCTCGTGGAGTGAACCGTCTCACAAACAGTCATGCCAAGTTTCTGGGTTTCCAAAGTATTTGAACCCTTCAAAAGCATATTGAAACCAGAATGGGAAGGAAAAATGTTTTACAGAATGCAAAGCTGCAGTTTATGGGGACTTTGTGCCAGAATAATGACTCTGGTTAAAAATAGTGCGTTTGCAAAAGTTTTGGTCTTTTTACAAAATTAACTGTATCCTTACTGATCTTACTTAAAATGTAGCGAACTGTGGGGAAAAAGGCACATTTTAGTTAAGTGAGAGTCTCCATAATTAGAGATTTTTTTTTTCATTCACTGACACAGCATTGAAAGCTGAAGAAAAGTTTAGATATTTTTTATTTCCTCTTCCTCTGAAAGTGTTTTTCTGTCATCAACTTCTTGATCTCTGCATATCTAGCACCTACATGAGTCCTGGGAGATTCTGCAAGTAATGGTCAAAGCACAAAGTAAGATAGTTTAGAGTCCAGGCAACTCTTCCACTTATTAGTAATTTGACTTTATACAGATTATTTAAGCCCTTTGAGAACGAAAATAGTAATGAGATCTCACAACTTCACAGGGCTAATGTGAGGTTGGCTAAGACAATGCATGGAAAGCACCTGGTATACAGCAAGCACATAAAAACACTGACTTTATTGTCATCATTGTCATCATCAGCACAAAAATTAATATGCTATGTGGTCATTTGGGGCAGGACTAACATGTTTACCTTTCCTGGTAAGAAATAACCATCCTGTTACACAAAATAACAAAGTATACAAGGTTGTGAGGGGAGGAGTTTAGTTCTATAATGAAAAAGAATTTACAAGTAACCAGAAGCAATGTGGGAAAATGAATTACAAATTTGGTCTTCTCTAATCCTTAGTTTTGAAAAAACTCATCCTATTAACATTTCTGTCAATCTATTTTCAGAAGTGTTGTGTCTCTAAATATAGTCGAAAGCCTGTACAATTTTTAATATATTCTAAAATTCAAATTTTATTCTGTTCAACAAATGCATTTAGTTCAAACAAATGAGTTGTGTGAGAAGGAGGGAGGAAGGGAGGGAGGAAGGGAGGGAAAGAGAGGAGGGAGGGAGGGAACAATTTTTTAATATATTCTGAAATTCAAGTTTTACTCTGTTCAACCAATGCATTGAGTTAAATGAATTATGTGAGAGAAATAGAGGGAGGGAAGAAGGAAAGGAGAAGGAGGGAAAAGAGAGAGAAAATGAGAGAGGGGAGGAAGAAGGGGAAGATCTTTCATAATTTACTCGTAAAGAGACAATTACTGTACTAGAAAATAGGCTTCTGTAGAACAGTGTTGGCTTGTGGAAGACAAGGTGGCATTACTGGACAAATGCGGAACAGCTGTGGTGACTGACTGATTGTACCCCGCTGAGGCTTTTGTTTTCTGTATATTTCTCAGCCCCAAAGCGCAGGATGAGGGCACTTCAAATAAATCTTGAGCATTGAGATCAGGTGGACTGCCCAGTTATCAAACTCTAAACTGTCACTTTTAAACTCAGTTTGGCCCAGTTTAACCTTGTAAAGAGAACTTTAGGGTTATAACACTTAAAAGTCTCTGAAAGGCTCTTTTGAAACTGTCTGTCTCTCCCCCCAGCCCCCGCCACCCTCCACCTTTAAGTGTATCCACAGTGGACAATTTCTAGTAGAATTTTTTGAACAGTTCAACTATTACAGATTGGATTGGAGACCTATTTCATAGGAATTACAAAATAACAGACTTCCTGCTTCAGCCTCACTGACTCTTTTTCCAGGAGGTTAGATACAGATCTCCTGTTCCGTTTTATACGTGCTGAAGCTGAATTTCTGGAGGGCGATTGGGAGAAGACTTCATCCACTAACAAGGTCCCAGATGATGTTAACATCCAGTCATGTGTAGATGCCCTCACCTAGGTGTGTTTGAGAACTCCATGGTCCTGTTCGTGTACAATGCCAAGAATCTTACCCTAAAGGAAGAACTCTGAATGAGACGGGAGGGTGGAAGTAGGGGGACACCAGGCTCCCCAAAGGTATCCCCTCCACAGCTCCCTCATCCTTGATATTTCAGTCCACACATTACCTGTACTTGTGAGGACAGCTCAACAAACATTTATTAAATGCCTCCTAGGTGTGCTAGATGAGCAATCCAAGGCAGAAGAACAGGCACACATCAGCTAACTCTGACTAACTCTGATGGGAGAAAAGAGAAGGCATTTCAGAAGAGCAAACTCACAAGAGGGAACACAGAAGCTCTTTCCCTAGACAGAAAATTGACAGAGGTATAATCAAAATCACTGAGACTCTTGGAAGTTTTGATTGTCTTCGCGCAATGATAACAATCTCCTGGAACCTCACCATTATGGTTTATATCTAGATGCCCCCTCTCCAAAGCCATGGACTCACACATGGGGTTCTGGGGAGGTGACTGGATCACAGTGGTGTGATACTCATCAGTGGACTGGAGGAGGACATGATCGGAGGAGGTGGCTCACTGAAGGCATAACCTGGAAGGGTGTATCTCCCTCCCTCCTCCCTTGATCTCTCGCTGCTTCCTGATGCATCCATGCCATGAACAAGTCTCCTCTGCCACGCTGCCCTGCCTTAGAGCCAGCTGACCAGGGACTAAAACCTCTACAAACTGTGAACCAAAATAAACCTTCCTTCTTTAAACTGTAGGCTTCAGGTATTGTGTCCCAGTGATGAGAAAGTAACTAAGACACTCATTATTCTCATATACAAAATAACGATGATCAGTTTGCAGCTGAGAGGACCCAGGAGCAATCACACCCTGTAATGACTACCGTGCCAGTGCCTAGATGTTGGTTTCTAATGCCATTCTCCAGCAAAGGGAACCAAGGCTCCCTGAGGAACAACTGATCCTACAAGCCGGGACAAGGCACATAAAGAGATGAATTTGTTAAAGGAACACGGAAGCCCACTAAATGGGTTCCCAATGGCCAGAGCTGGAACAATGTAAGCAACAAAATAAGAAAGCAGTATTACATTATAATGCAACATAAAAAATAAATACTCATAGGTCTGTACTTACACAAATAATGATGAAATGAAAAAACAAATGGGGGAAAGAGACTCCTTGCAGAAGTTTAAATGATTTATAGCGATGCTGTCGAGGAGGTGTAGCATAGATGCCCACTCCTTGCAGGTGGGCTGTGATAATGACTTTCTCCAGAGGATGATACAGAAAGTAAGGCATCTTGCTGGTGATCAGCATTAGCATCAAAGTGATAAACCATCTTGATAGTATGTGCCATTCCTATGATGCTCTGAGGAAGGAACTTCTTTTCTGTCTCTTCCTCCTGAAAAACACCTGGCCCCACTATAATCATGAGAAAAACATCAGAAAAATGCTGACCAAGGGCCACTCTCCGAAAAACCCACCCAGTACTCCTCAAAACTGTAGAGATCATCAAAAAACAAACAAACAAACAAGGAAAGTATGAAAAACCATCACAGCCAAGAGTGGCCCAAAACACAGAACAACTAACTGCATTATGGTTTCCTGGGTCAAATGCTGGAACAGAAAAGGGACATTAGGTAAAAACCAATGAAATCTGAATAATAAAGTAATCACTTCAACTAGTACTAAAGTATCGATATTGGATCACTGATGTGTCAAATGTGCCATGCTAATGCAAAATGTTACTAACAGAGGAAAACAGATATGGGCCATTGAGAATCTTACTGTCTTTTAATTTTTTTATACATCTAAATCTATGCTAAAATTAAAAGTTTATTTTAAAAATATAGGAATGACCTCTTGCTTCCCTTCCTATAGTTGCTATGAACATCAAAAGACATAATACATGTGAACGTAATTTCCAAACTATGATGCATACCTCAAATATAAAAGGTTCCAAGTGGGATTTTATTTAAGTAAAACATTTGGCTTCTAATTTTATAATGTATTACTTTATTTTTAAACATTTAAAATTATTCTTGCTATGAAATTGAATGTAGACTGACTATGTAGGCTGTGACCAGACCATGACAAGCCCACCAAAATGCGTTAAGGACTTTGGATTTGATTCCAACAATAATGAACAACTAAAGGTTTCTCAGCAGAAAGGGGATGTGATTAGATCTGAATTTTAGGACTGAAAATGGAAGGAAGCTGGAATCATGGAAACCACAGAAGTCTGGGGAAAGCTGCTATAGCTGTGGCCAAGGAGTTAGGGGAGGAAGCAAGTGACAAAGCCTGATTCCCTACGGACAGGGATCGTCCCCTGCTGGTCCCCCACACCAGTAAGTATCCAACCCAAAACTTCTGAGGACAAGGGTAACTTGACATCATTTTAATATTTTCAACAGAGACGATCACTAAATATATGAAACTTTTCATACCTTATTAAATCTCCTATAAATATATAAATCACACAGAAATGTGCGGTCATCCCATGAGTCTGCTTTGAGCTTAAGAATATTCTATCTTTGTCCGGAGAGCCTAGCACAAGTAAGTGCATAATTAGCCTCAGTTTCCACCTCCACATCAGGCACCATTATATAACCTACCTTATAGGTCATCATGAGAATAAACATGATACAACAGTGCAAAAGCACATAGCTTATCGCCAATCACATAGCGAGCAGATAGCAAATGGTAGCGATTATTCAATGATGGTAGTAAAAATAGTGTGTCTCCTTGACATTGCTCAGGAGAATTATTAAACATAGTGAAATAAATAAATTTCTGCTGCTACTCACCCTAGAACACGCCATATATTTTTGCCTCAGTGAGAAGCATATCATTGCTAATACGTGTCAACAACTGGGAGCATCTATCCTCAGTAACTTTCCTCTTGAGGCTCATATATAAAACCACATTTCTGTTCTCCATTCACTGCATCTTAATACATAGTAACACCGAGCAAGCATTAGACATTCTTAAGAGTATTACTAGGCCCCACTTGTCTGCCCCGTGGACTGGGTCTCCTCAATGTCAGCTGCACGGAGGCTACTACCCACCTACCTGCGATGTTGCCCTGGGGTAGCATCTTCTGTTGAAGCTGACTTCTGTTTCCCGTGACGTGCTGACAGGTAAATCGACAGCAAGTTAATGTTGTAAGTGTAAGCTGTGAAGGTTTCCTGGGCTCAGCTCTGATCTTCCTGCGAGGCAACTTGAGGGCAGGCCCCTGTCCCGGTCACGTCCTCATGGGTCTGGGCCTCCATTTGGCCCTTGATACAAGCTGGTGATGGGAATCACTACAGGAGAAGCTTCTAGGAAGTACCACCTCTCTTTCTGGGAGTCCCTGGGCAAAGACACCACACCCAAACCAACTCCCCCACTGCACAGTTCTACTGGGCTTAACTCCCTTGGGGAAACTTGGGTGTATTAGCCGCCCTAAGAGAACCATTTAATTTTAAAAGAAATGAAGCTATTTTCTTCCCTATTCCACCATTCTAGGAATCTATCTGTAGATTTTTTTTAAGGTAGGAGCTATCTAATAATGAGTAATTTCACTGGGCTATATTTAGCAGCAAGGAAGTCTTTTTTTTTTTAGGTCATTGCCAGGAAGTTCTAAAAAACTGTACAAGTTGGGAAGAGCCAACAGAAAGTGACTATCATAGATTTCTTTCTTCCTTCCACAGCAAAAGCATTCACCACCAGGGACCAGGCCCCGGAGAGTAGATAGTAGGGACTAGGTGTCTTCATCTACAAAATGGGCATTGTAGAGCTCTGGTGAGGAACGCAGAGAAGGCAAGTGTAAAGGCATTTCGCCTGCACTGTCCCACTGTCCTCCAACCTGTTCACCTGGCACCCGCCACCCTCACTCCCTCCCTTCTGCTAGCTGGTCTCCTGGTTGGTTTCCCATCATCAGACTCCTCCTTTCATTGGCAAGTTTGCCCTTATTCTCCCTAAAGCTCAGCTGGAAGGTATTACTCTCTTCTTGAATTGTCTCTGGACTTTCCTGAGCCTGAGTCTGGAGTTCTTAGTCTCTGTCAGGGAACTGCATCCCGCAGATCTACAAGTGGCTCCCATTAATCGCCTATGCAGCGACTGACTCAGTGTCTTTCCCAGCTCTCTGTTTATGTTATTTCCTCGGCTTATATACTCCTTCTCCTGACCCTTGCCAAGAGTCCTACCAGTCTCCACCTGCTATTCAGAGCACTGGATCTGTTTTCCTTCACCACTGAACCTCCTTATCACTCCACTGAGAAGCCTTCTTTGTCTTAAATCCTATGGCTTTCTGCATGCTTTTCTTATGCTTCATCGTATCTAGCACCTGAGTGTGTAGTTTTCCAGGGATGTTTACGATGTATTACTTGAGATGCAGTGTAAGGTTAGTTAAGAGTACAGATGCCAAACTAGAGAGCTTGGCATTGAATCCAGGCCTTACCACACCTTACTCTGAACTCAAGCCAGTTACATCTGCATTTTCATGTTGCATTATCTGCAATATAGATTTATGAGCTAAACTTTTCCAACAAACAATGTAACAGAGGTGACAGTGTATGCCTTTCTCCTTACTCTCTGTTTTAGATCGTTAACTGAGTCAGCTGCAATGTTTGAGGGCACTCAAACAACCCTATGGAGAGGCCCATGTGGCAAGAAGCCCAGCCTTCCAAGTAGTTAGTATAGTTTAAATGAGTTAATTTGCGTAGTAAGTTATTCAATGACGGGTACCTGGAACACAGGAATACTATTATAGAGACAGCTATTGAAGCTGTTATTTTAAAAGATTTTAAGCAGAAAAGTTTAGCATACAATGTAGCAAATAACCATGACACTGACATTCACCCTTATCAAATAAGATTCAGCCATATTTTTCATATTTTTAAAATTTCACAGCTAACGTTGAAGCCCCATGTATCCATCCCACATCTCATTCCTTTTTCTCTCTCCATACCAGCAGCTACACTCCCAAATTTTGTGTAATCCATACTTTTATATTTTTATTTGGTATTTGAAAATTTTACTTTGGTATTTGAAAATTGAAAGTGGTATAATACTGTATATAGACCTTTTCAAGTTGCAATTTTTGTTCAACACTATTAAGATTTATCCATGTTGACATAGATAACTTCAGTTAATTCATTTTCATTACTGTATTTGTATTATATGAATATAAATTATTCATTCCACTGTTGAAAGACACTTATATCAATTCCTATGTTAGAGATGGAAGAAAGATCCAAGACCCTCATGCAGATGACGAGATAAAGCTGAAGAAGAGAAACAACTTAGTTAAACTCATTTAGAAGGTAGTAGAGCCAGGACTTTAAACAGATTATAGCAGTCTGGAGTAGCCACTTATCTGCTCAACAGAGCTTTTGCTTGCTTTCTTCAGAATCCTTCGAGGGACTTCTTTTTATTCCATGAGATTTTGTTAGGAATGTTAGTTATTCTCTCGTCAACCAGCAAGAGAGCTCATGACTCATTTTTGTCAATCACAGTACAAAATTCCGTGGTATATAATAATTAGTTCAGGGAAGATCACGTGACTCAAGCTAAGACAATCAGAAACTTGTGATTTGGCAAGGTGAAAAAATAGTAAGCCTGGAGTATACAGAAAACATCTCTCTTCACATGTGGGAAGAGTCTACCCAGCAGACAGAATGAAGCCAACACTGAGAGAGAATGACGTAGTGACAAACAGGAGTGGGAGAGGAGAGGAGGAAAGAGATAAAGAAGGCCTTATTCCTAACTTTCTCACTTATAAAATCTACTCATCTTTTTTGTTTTTTAGCTGAACCCAGTTTGACTTGTGTTTTTGTAACTTACAACAGAGGCCTGGCTTTAAATTTACTGTTCTTTGTACTCTGCCACAGTCACACCCTGTAGATATTGAGTAGGCATTTAATTGAAAGTGATGATCTCAATGAAGCCATAGAAATATCACTAACCTTGGATTAGGGAACAAAGCAAGATTAACTGTGGTCCAAGTTATAATATGGCACTTCCCTTCTCTTAAATATTTCACCCTGGCCTGTCATCTGTGCATTCAATAAATGTTTATCATGTTCCTACTGTGTGCCAGATGGAAGATATATGACAAGAATAACATCAAGGCCATAGGTAGAATGAAATAATTTTCTAGGTATTTTATATGAAGTAGTATAATATTAAATTCTAAATAGAGTGCCATTAATAACTAATGTATATTTTAATCCCTAGAGAAAATATTAAAAAGTCAATGGTGGAGTTAATTAGAATATGAAAAAATATTTGATTAGCCCAACAGGAAATAGCAAAGACCAAACAGAGTAATGAAGACAGATAGATAAATGGGAAATATATAGCAAGACAAAAGACTTAAACCCAAACTTATCAATAATTAGATTAAAAATAAACTGAGATTTCTTTGACGAGCAAGAAATTTTCAGACTGGATACAAACGCAAGACCTATTTGCTATCTACAAATATGAGATCCACAAGACTGATCTACAAGACTGACATGTCAAAATTATGTTGGAAGCAAAAGGACAGAAGATATCTCCTTCAAATTGTATGCATAAGAAAGCTAATACAGCTATGTTAATATCAGACATAGATGACTCAACAGGGAGTTATATCAAAGATAAAGACAGATGCTTCTTAGTGAGAAAAGGGCTGTTTCATCAAGAAGACACAGCTATTATAAATGTGTATTAACCCAAAAACAGAAATTCAAAATATATGAAGCAAAAGCTGACAGAGCTAAAGGGAGAACTAGACAAATTCATAATTATAATTGGAGATCGTAACCTTTCTCTCTCAGTAGTTGATAGATTAAGTAGGCAGCAGACAATAATTGATGAAGCAAGTAATTACTAGAATATCCTAACACTATCAGTCACCTTGACCTATACCATGCTAGTTACTTCCTTGTTGCTGAGACAAAATACTCAACACCCAAAGCTAAAGGGAGAAAGGTTTATTTTAGCTCACAGTTTGTAAAGGTTTCAGTCTATAGTCTCTGGATCCCAGGCAGGGTGGTACGGAAGAGGAGAAACAGTCTCAGACAGGGCAAGCAGGAAGCAGCAGCAGCAGCGAGCTTTCCTCTCCCTTTTATCTCATCCAGGCTACACGCCCATTCATTGGTGCCACCCACACGCAGGGTAAGGCTTTCCATTACCCACACCCAGTGCAACACTGAAACAGTCAGTGAATTGATCCAATTATCACACACTCTAGATCCAGCCACCTCTGAAAAGCCCCACCCATGAATGCATGAGGCTTTGGGGGGACATCTAGATACAAGCCATAATATCATGTGTATAGACTAGATGAAATCATTGCAGAAATATATTATTTTCAAGTGTACATAGAATGTTCACCTTGATGTACCATACCTAATGCTACAAAATAAGCCTCAATACAGGTTAAAAGATTAAAATATTTCATAACATATTCTGATCATAATGAAGTTAAATTAGAACTCAATAGCAACAAGATTTCTTGGCAATCCCAAAATATTTTGGAATTGAAATAAAGCTTTTTAAAATAACATGTATCAAAGAAGAAATTACAAGAAAATTAGGAAGTATTTTTAAATGAATGATAAAGAAAATACAGCATATCAAAATCTGTGGGATAAAACTAAAGCAGCACTTTAAAATTCATGAACTTATGTTTATGTTAGAATAAAAATGGCAAAAAACAGTGATCTGTGTTTCCATGCCTTAAGAAACCATAATGAGAAGAGCCTATTGATGCTAAAGTAAGTAGAAAAAATGAAATAATAAATATTAGAGCAAATTCAATCAAATGTAATGAAAAATAAAATGTAGACAATTTTTTATTAAAATGTATCCAAAATTACACAAACTTCCAGACCATAATACATTGTGCCATTTGCATGTAACAGCAAGCAATGTAAACAACCACGTAGATGCAGGATTAAGTCGCAACTACATAAAAGTTGCCTGTAGTACATAGTGTTCATGTTACTGTTTTAAATTTGGGTATTTGTTTTTCGGATCTCTTTATTCCTGTGAATTCCCTCTTTATCCTCTTCCTGTTCCCTTGGATCCTTTGCCTGTTGGATGAGATCTGTCCCCTTACATTTTGTATCCATTTTTTACTATTTTCTTTGTTTATATTTTGCCCCATTCAAATTAGGGATACCATACAGTAGTCAGGCTTGCAAGTCTGGTTTATTTCACACAACATTATGTTTTCCAGATCCATCCATTTTCCTATGAATGACTCTAATTTGTCCTTCTTTATAGCTAAGCAGTATTCCATTATATACAGATACCACATTTTGTTTATCCATTTATCTGTTGACAGATATACAGGCTGGTTCCAGAATTGAGCTATTACAAATTGTGCTGCTAGAAACATGAGTATTGCTGTAGTATGATGTCTCTAGCTCTTTGGGGAAGATACCTAGGAGGGGAATGCCCGGGTCATATGGGATTTCTACTTTCCGGTTTTTTAGAACTCTCCATACCAATTTCCATAATGGTTGTACTAGTTTGCTTTCCCACCAATAATGTAGGAAAGTTCCTTTATCACGACCACCATGCCAGCATCTGTTATTGTTTGATTTCCAAAAGATTGCCATTCTTTCCAGGGTTAGATGGAATCTTAGTGCAGTTTTAATTTGCATTTCTAAATGTAGGCAATTTTAACAAAAAAAAAAAAGACTTATTCTTTGAAAATGTTAATAAAATTGATAAACCTCTAGAAAGATCAATTAAGGTCAAGAACACAAATCACCAGTACCAAGCATGAAAGGAGACATGACATTACAGATGTTACAGACATTAAAACAATTATAAGGAAAATAACCTTGTGCCAGAAAAACTTGACATTTTATACTAATAGTACAAAATCCTTTAAAAATATACCTTATGAAAACTGATATGGGAATAAACAGAAGATCAGACTATATCCTACTCTACATACCCTATCAAAATCAGGTATAATCAGAATATACCCTATCATAACTTAAAGAAATCAAATTCATTGTCAAAACCATTCTACAAGGTAATCACCAAGGTCAGATGGTTTAACTGATGAATTCCATAAAATATTAAAGAAGCAATACTAATACGTGAACTCTTTCTGAATATAGTAGAAAGAATTTGTCGCAACTCATTTTACAAGACACAAATCTGATATCAAAAGCTGGAGGAAAAGTACAAAAAAAGAAAACTATCCGTATGGTTGTTGGAAGAATTCAAGAACTGTGGCCCCTGAGAGGGACTGGAATGATCTCTCTTCCCAAGTTAACTAGTTCTTTTGTGCGTTTTCTGTAAACTCTGCCCCTAGCGGACTCTGGTCCTCACTGTTTTGTCCTTATTCCTTCTCTTGCTCAGTACTTGGCTACTTCAGCTCCCACTTTGAGACAGTCATTATCTTTCTAGCACTCTTCTTTTTCTCTATCTCAATATGATACACGCAGTAGAGAGCAAGCTCTTGAGACAGGAGTGACCTTGGTAATGGGAGGCACCAGGTAGCATGGCATGGGTTCTTCTATATTATTCGATATGTAGACAGGGAATACAAAAATTTTTTAAAGGAATATTCAGTGATAAGTCACTGTTCAAAAGAAGAAAGAAGGAAAGAATGAAAGAAAGAGAGAAAGAAGGAAAGAAAGAAAGAAAGAGAGAGAGAGAGAAACTCAGTGAAAGTTCTTCCCTGAATCTCTCACTCTTGTGCCTGATTCCCACAAGCTTCTACCACTGCCATCCCCAAAATAACATACTCCCTGTATCTCTCCATGAAAATTTATACATTCTTATTTCTTGCCCTTTGTTATATAAAAGATAGCTGCTACCAAACACAGCTGTCAGTTTGTGGAGGTTTTCTTTTTTTTTTCTTTTCAACTAAATTCATCTTGAACTTCTTTGCAAATCACTACCTGGAAATCAGTTTCCCACAGATTATTGCGCCATAAATTATTTCCAATCTTCTGTGCTGTAAACAATGCTACAATGAATACTTTTTTGCATGAGTCCTTCACACATGTGCTAGTACAAATGTAGGGTAAATTCTTAGAGCCGAAATGGCTAGAATAAAGATTATATGCACCAGCAAGCAAAATCGTCGAATTGGCCTCCATAGGAGTTTACCAAATTTACTTATCAACTAGCAGATACTGACAGTGCCTGTCTCCCCACAGCCTCACCAATGAGTGAGTGATCAGACACTTGTATTTTTGCCTGTATGACAAGAAGAAAATGGCATCTTGTAGTTTCTCTTACAAAGTGTAGTTAAGAGTCTTACATATTTAGAAGTCTTTAGTTTTGCCTTCTTTGTGAATTGTCTATACTTCTCTTTTGCCGTACATCTCATCTTCTATTGCATTACTGGCCTTTTCTTACGAAATTCAAGACATCTCTTGTATAACAGAGAAGTAAACACTTTGTGATATGAATAACAGTTATGTTTTCCCAGCTGTAGTTTGTATTTTGTCTCTACTTGTAGTATTTCTGCCATGTAAACTTGTTTGAATTTTTATATACTTTCTTAGTCTTTTATGGTTGCTAAATTATGAATCATAGTTAGAAAGGCCTTCACGTGGTTAAAAAAACGTAGACTACCACTTTCCAAAAAGATGGATGATTTCAACATCAAAATTGAAATTTTAGAAATGTTAGAACACAGACGTGCCTTGAACCGAATCTAACTTAATTGACACATTCGAATGCTTGGGAAAACTGAACTCCACACGGCCCCAGAGGAGGTTTGCTACTCTCTCCTGAGGTCATTTTCCTCTCTTCATCCTACTGGCTGAAATGTGTGTCAGTAAACCTCAGCTGACTGTCTTTTGCTGGGAATTCCTGTGTCTGACTCTGGATATGGTTCCGATACTTTTTACTCTTAAGGTGCAGCTTGTGTTTATTTCATCATTTTTGTTTTGTTTTATTTTTTCACTAATAGGAGAAACAAGTTGTTGTTACCTATAATGATTCAGAAACCCTTATATTTGCCTTTTTCTACCTGTCACTAAGGGACAAGAGAATTGAATCATTCATTGATTTATTCAACAAATAAAATTTATTAAGCATGTGTTATATCAGGCAGTCTGATCAGTGCTAAGCAGAGATGCTTTTTAAAAAAAGTTGACAAAATCACTACCCTCCTGACACAGATATTCTTCCAGGAAGCACAAACCTTATGGTATTTGTATAAGTTCTTAGTGATTAGAAGCAATTGCCAGAAAATGTACAGAGTGCTGTGAGAGTAGATAGCGAGCACTGGACGAGTCATAGGAATAAATTCCTGAAGAAGCTGCTTTTGAATGGACTGTGAAGGATGGGTAGGGACAGAGCGAGGCAACAGTAGCGATGGGCCTGGGTCCGCGAGGAGCACAGTACAACACAGGAATGAAGGTACTATGACTCCTGGGCTGGAGGAAAGTGGCATCGTGTCAGGCAGGGGTTAGCGCCTCCTGGGCACCCTGGCTCATGGCATTACCAACTCCGGGGAGAAGCGGAGGAATAAAGTTGGGCTGAGAGGGAACTGCGCTGTGCGCCATCCCAGCAAAAGCTCAGTCAGCCCAGGAGGGAGCTCTGTGCCAGACAGCTCTTTCGCCTTGTTCCAGGCTGGGACCAAGAAGACAGGTCTTCCTAACTCCTAACAACTTTCTAACTCAGAAGAGTTGTGCATGTGGGCTGCTTTCCAAAATCCAGCCTTCCAGACGGGGGCTGTCAGGCTGCAGCGCTCCTAACAGTGAGGAGAGTAAGTCCTTCTGTCCTGGGGTCGGGGGTCTGGGCAGCAAAGCACAGACCTACAACAGGAGTCAAGTCATTCGCAGCCTTTTAGGTCATGGTAAGACTTTGAGTTTTGTTCTAAGTGCAGGATAAAACAAAAGGACAATTTTAAGCAAGTAAGAGAAATGAAATGACTGACTTCAGAAGGACTAATCTGTCAGCTTGATGCATGTATTTTAAGCAGTCAATCATGGACTAAGAGACAATGTTTAAGAAACAAGAGCGGTGGTGGTAGGGACATATCACTTCCCACCTATGAGTCTCTTTTCCCTCCTTCACATACATAAACAAACCCTTGATGTCGTACATACTTAGGTCCTTTGAGATGCCTCCGGGGACCCTTGCCCCTTATTGAGATTTGATGGACCTCCTTTTGCTCACTTAAATTCCTCTTCTACAGTTCTTTCTTTGTATGCTTTCAAATGAGAAATAACTAACATACACAGATCTTAAATATTCAGTTCAGTGAGTCTTGACAACGTATTACCCAATATTACCAACCCAAACAACACATAAAACATGCCTAGTATACTTCCTTTTACTAGCCCATAGGCTAATCCCACCAGGGATTCAGCCCTCAGAGATCTGGGTTATGCTATATTGCAGTAACTGACAGAGAGTAAATCCAATATTGGTTAGTCAGTTGGTCAGCTGGATGAATGGATCAGTGTCTAAGTACCCTTGGATGTGTCTTTCCATCCAGGAACTATAACGGAGTTGCCAAACTGCCCTTTTAGTCCTCCTCCATTTCTCAAATGTTTTTTAAGCATCAAAAAGTGTCTTGTTACGCTCTAGAAATTGAGAGATCTTTAAATTCTTGTCTGCATGTCCACAGCCAAGCTAGAGATCCAGACAAATAAACAACACATAATCGAACAATCCTTAGTAAAAGGATGAATGGGGAGAGACCTGAGTACAGTATCAGGCTCTCCCTTGCACGACCTTGGGAAATCAAGGAGGACTCCACAAGAAGCCAAAGCAGAGTTAAGCTGTGAAGTGGTGGGTGCGAGTAGCAGGAGTCTGGAGGAACCGCAAGGTTCTTTATAGCCAGAACCAGGGTTCTTCCGCCTCCTGGACCCTCACTTTCTGCTCAATGCCTAACACTGTGCTTGCCAACGACGTAAGAGCATTATACCGATTTGTTTAAGGGTGACAGGTTTTGCTTGCTTTCTTCGTCCCACCCCATTTCTTTTTCACAAAGATTCTTTCTGATTTTCCAGTGTTTCCCCCATTTTTCTGTGTCTCGCTTTAGTTAGTTTCTCTCTTTGTGATTTCTCTCTTTAAATGTGTGACTTTTGTGTTTTGAACAAGAATAAAATGTCCTTGTCCAAAACCTTGGGTCTTTCCCATGGAGAGCCATATAAATCTCTAAAATACTCTCACCTATTAGTTTCTTATTTTAAAAATAGCTGCTGAATGAACCTATACTTCCTCGCCACTGTGAACTCACATAAATGCATTCTCTCTCCCTCTCTTCCTCTTCCCTATCTCTCTCATTCCCACTAAACCCCATTCCTCCACTATTTTCCCATTTGTATGTAGTTTGAGAACTGATGTCACCAGGAAGGAGTTGTCTGCATCGAAAATTTTTCCCAGTGGAGAATTAAACCCAGGTTCCTCCCACTAAGCTACATTCCCAGGCTTTTAAATTTTTCAATTTCTAATTTCATGGCAAGGTCTAACTAAGATGCTGAATTACCTGGGCTAGGCTCAAATTTGTGCTCCTCCTGCTTCAGTCCGTCAGAGTGTGAGGATTACAGTGTATACCACGATGCCCAGCTCCAAGACTCTCTTGTTCAGGGCTAGATGTTTGGATGGATGGATGGATGGATGGATGGATGGATGGATGGATGTTTGGATGGATGGATGGATGGATGGATGTTTGGATGGATGGATGGATTAGTGGCCTAGACAATCAAGCTTCTAATAGTTTTCCAAGGCCACCTTTGATAGCAACACTCATTAGGCAACCCAAAAATAAGAGGTGGCAATGACAGTGATGATGATGACAGTAATACTGATGACGATGTGACATAATAAGGATTACAACAGAATAGTGAGAGAGTGTGCCGGGGAGAAAAGCAGTAAGAGCCCCAAGAGTGAAGCAAGGTTAAGAGTTCTGATTCTTCTCCACTCACTAAACAAACATTTATGGAGTAATCTTAGGTGTCACATTTGCTCAGGCCCTGCCGTGCTCCGTGGTAAACACCAAAGAAGTGTCCCCTCGCATCCTTTCCTATTTAAGAGTAATTTAAGCCTAAAGTAAAGAACTCTCTTTTCTTTGTTAACCCTGAGTTAAATAACTATTAATCTAAAAGCATGTCAGTGAGATTCTGACCTCTTCATAAAAGATATGATCATTCCAAAGTGTTTTTCAATGTGAACTTCTTTATTTTCTACTCAGAGTAATATTACGTAATAATAGG
Source organism: Hystrix cristata (assembly GCA_004026905.1). NCBI lineage: Eukaryota > Metazoa > Chordata > Mammalia > Rodentia > Hystricidae > Hystrix > Hystrix cristata. Next base: position 30,960 of record PVJO010020752.1, read on the forward strand.
AGAGTATCCATACTATTTCTCTGCCTTATACTTAGAAGCCTTCTTTCTGTGAATTGTTTGAAAAGTCCAAAACAGACTGCACCTTATTTTAGCAGGCACAGGCAGAGAGAGCCATAGACAGCCCTGCTCAGTGGAGATCGCACCTGGAAGGGACAGGGAAAGGTGGCACATTTCTTTTTTTCCATCAAAAATGATTGGTTATGAGCAAGATATAAAAATGACAAAGATTGTCTCAGGCTTTCCTTCTTCTCTTACGGTAACTAAGGCCAATTATATGAGCCAGTGAAATAACACAAGTGTTGTTACCATGCAATCCAAAACCCCATCATTTTCTATGTGGAAGAGGGACCATCATGTGACAATAGCCAGAAGCCTCCCAGAGCAAGTACAGCAAGGTACAAGGCCCTGGCTCCTGCCCAAGAAGAAATTTTA
>PVJO010020753.1:0-31359 GCA_004026905.1 Hystrix cristata
GTTAAGGAAAGTGTTAGAGGAAGTTCTCGGCAGTTCTGGTGAGGTCACCTGGGAGCCTGCCGTCTGTGTTCACTGTGGGAGCTTCATCCATTATCCCACTAGCACTGCATAGAGAGCTGCTCCCGCGCTCGGTTCCTGTAGGAGAAGGAAGTGCCTGCTCTGGGGTCCTCTGAATCTGGGGACCTTCGCACATTCAGCAAGATCTGTAAGTAGCCGAAAGGGTCAGAAAGACTTCAAGAGTCTTTCATTCAAGAGTCCTGTTTTTCATTTATGGAGAGTGAACCCAGGGCATTGCTGACCTACACCGTCGGCCTAGAAAGACCTCAAGGAGCCTGCACTTTGGTATCACTGTAAAGAAAATTACTGTTTCAATGTAGGAAAATAAAGAGTAACATGTTCAAGTCAAATTCAAATCTATATGTTGATAGAACACATGCGTCGCTCCAGAGTCTTTGTACTTGCTCCCTCTGCCTGCAAGTCCTTTACAAAATAGACAGTCACATAACTTACCTTCTTTTTTTAAAGACAGGGTCTTACTATGTGGTTCAGGCTGGTCTTGAACTCACTGTGTGACTCAGGCTGATAACCCTCCTGCCTCAGTCTCTGGAATGCTGGCATTACAGGCACGCGCCACCACGCCTGGCTATGTAACTTGCTTTCTAACTTCAGTAAGATTTATGCTTCTAAACCATTGCGTGAGGTTTTCCTAACCATTCCTTTTTAAATGGTATTTATCTCCACTTTAGTTCTTTATGTTCCTTATTCTGCTTTTAAAATTTCTTTTGAAAATAGAAGTTACCACTTCCCTATGTATATTTATTTATTGAGTTTTTTATTATTGGTTTCTACCACAAAACATAAGTTCTCTGAGAGCAGGAATGTTGTAGGTTTTGATCATTGTTATATCCCAGTGCCTAGCCCAGTGCCTAGCACATAGTAGATTCTCAATAAATAGTGTATTTACTAAAGAAATGTTAAAAAAAAAAAAAAAAAGAAAAGAAAAGAAAGAAAGAAAGAAAAAGCACACGCCTGTAATCCCAGTACTCCAGAGGCTAAGGCAGGAGGATCACTGTGAGTTCAAGGCCAGCCTGAACTACATAGTAAGACAGTGTCTCAAAAAAAAAAAAAATGTTTTACCTTTGTGTGCTCATATTCTAATGGCATTTGATGAAATTAAACCAAAAGTACTAGTAGCAAGGTGAATAGTGTCCTAGCCTCCAAGTCTTTGTAACTAACCCTTTTCGCACTTAGGCAGACAGTCTTGTTGCCTCTCTGACTCTACCCCTTAAAACTCCCTGGGCGACCTCTGTTTCCGTCCCGGTGACCAGAGAGAACAAACTCACCCTGACTCTCAGGGGTCAGCTTGTGTCCCAGGTTGCCCTGGGCATTGCTTTGGGTTAGGGACTTGGTTTATGACTCGAGCAAGATATCACACACAGTACTCCCTAGGATTTTTGCTGGAACCAAAGAAAAAGAAATAGTCTTCACCTGCTATCTCCAAGGATCAAACCAGCCTAGAGCAGATGGTAGTTTATGGTGCATCATTCAAGGAGACTTGCCTAACAAAATTATGCTAGTTTTAAAGCAGAGACCAAAGGCTGAGGGAGTCGGAAACAGACAGGTGGAAAGTGGCTTGGTGACATTATCTCTGTCCACAGATGCACCTCTGCCTGAAGCCCATAGTATCATTGGGTTTCCCATTCATGTGTGTGATTCAGTTCCCTTTAAGCCCAACCAGTTTAAACTGGGCTTCTTTCACTAGCACTCAAAAAACAAAACAATGCAAGCCAAGGCTCTGAGTTTGATCCCAACACCAAAAAAAAAAAAAAAAACAAAAAACCAAAAAACTCATACCTGTTGCACACGTCAGTGTACATCACGTACTACACCAATTTTCACTTGGCCCAGGTTTTTACCTCACCTTATAAACATGTTTATAGATTACAAAATAATCTTACCTGTATTTATCCTTTAATTTTTAACAAGTGATGTGTTGCACCGTATAGTTACTGTGTTTGTTGGTTAACCTGAAGCTCCTGGACATCAAGCTAATGATCCAGTATCATACAGCTAGTAAACGGCAAAGCAAGAACTCTAAAGTAGGTCTTTTGGCTCTAAATCAGGACCTATTTTATAGCTCCACAGCTGCTTTCTTGAGTATTTATATAGTTTCTTCATAAATTCATTTCTCTCTTAATGGAAGAGAAGCTCATTTAAAGGCAGAACCTGACCATCTGCCTGAAGTCTCCCCTTCGGTTCCTGTGGCAGCTGGCCTGAAGTCAGCAGGACTTAGAGTGGGGATTAGCTCCCCCTGATGTGAGGTTTCACTGTTGGCCAGACTGGTTTTCTCATCAGGGAATTTGTAATTAGCTGACTGAAATAGTGCATATGTATTATAGTGGCATTTTCCCACCTTTTGGACTGATACAATAACAAATATATATTTTATAACAACACAGACCATGAACATATATTATTAAAATAAAGTCACAAAACAATGCCTACCTGAGCATTTGTGACATTCTCCAGTATTTTCTATTATCTTTTTTTTTAAGCCTGGTTACAACCCACATAATTCATTTTGTTTTTCATGTTGCTGGGAATTGAACCCAGGACCTCCAGAAGGCTAGATCAGAATGCTACCACTGAGCCACACCTCCAGCCCATCTCCAGACCAATCCAATAATGGGTTGAGACTTGGTTTGAAAAGCATTGTTCGGGGTTGGGGATTTGGCTCAAGTGGTAGAGCGCTTGCCTATCAAGCACAAGGCCCTGAGTTCGATCCCCAGCACCACCCCCCCAAAAAAAGAAAAAAAAAAAAAAGAAAAACGTTGTTCTAGGTCATGTCTATGTAAAGTCAAAGTCAACCTAAAGTTTAATGTCACAAATGTTTCTTGAGTGCTAACGATACACTAAGTATATTGTGAGGTAAGGAAATGACATAAAAATAATACACAGATATTTTCATGAAGCTCACAATCTAGAAGAATAAAAATAGAGAATAAACTCACTTAATTAAAAAGAATAAATAATGAAATAAAACATTTGGACAAAGACAGAAGAGGAGAGAGGTTACATCCTGTGAGATTCAGGACAGGCATTCAGCAACAAGTGGCCCTTGACTCAGGTCTTGAACACTGAACAAGATCTTAGTGCGAGAAGTGTGGGTAGAGGTAACAGCAGGAGCACAAGGCATGTCCAGAACACAAGGAACGGGAAACTCAACTGGAATGAAGGGTTTGCGTGGTGGAGAGGTGGAAAGAAGCTTTGAACCATCGGGTGGGGAAACTTGAATGTCAGATAAACAGTAAGTTCTGTATTTAAGTGTGACAGTGTGTGTACAATACCCTTCACACTGGCAGGAAGTAGCTCACTTTGCTTTCCTTCTCCTTTATTCTGTAGGCCATTTCAAGTTTCTAAGTGGGGCTTGAGCAGAGCACATTGCAGTTGTTAAGGGTAGTGGAGGCCTAAGAAGGGGTGGCAGTAGAAATAGAAAAGAGTGGAAAACTGAGCTGCATAAGTACTTGTTAATTAGCATTATTTGATGTGAAGGAGCATGAAAAGTCTGTGAGGATTTGTAGGCTTGGAGTCCCAGAGGCTGAGGGGATAGGAAATGATCTGCTGGTTTGGTAGAGAGGATGATAGTCTGAACATACCTATGTTGACTTCTAGGTGGACATCCAGAGAGAAAATATTAGAAAGTAATCACAAGAGGCAGTTGGAGCTCAGGGCAAGTAGCTATAGCGAGTGACATTTTGGAGTCATTGTCAAGATGGTGACACAGAGCCATGGTTGGGAAGGGAGGCTGTCAGCCTTAGAGGCCTCCCTGTGGATGTAACAGTGAACACTACTAAAACCTCATCTTCCATGAGGGATACAGACAACTAATGAGCAAAAGCAGTTTGGTGGGACAGCGCTATGGGAAGAGCAGGGTTCCACACAGGGTTGTGGGACAATGTGAAGGACAAACCTCACCCAGACATGGGGCATTGGGAGGTTCTTTGCTGGAAGGAACATCTAGAGTGAGACCACAGGGTGAGCAGGATTTAGCCAGGTGAAGGATGGGCAGAGCAAGAATGTTCCAGCATAGGTACAACATGTAAAAGAGGAGGAGACAGTTGAGGACATTGATGCATTTGGGTCACTAAAAACTTCCCCATGAGACTGGTGTTAGGCTCACTTCAAATGTAAAAATGAAACACAAAGATTTAATAGCTTTCCCACAGTTTCTCAGCTTGTTAGACCTGTACTTCAAATCAATTTTTACATTGAGACCTTGTTCTTTCCATTACTTCATCTTCTCCCAAGAATGTCTCTAATCTTGGGTGTGTCCCCAATATTACTACACTGAAGTTGTGGAGAGATTGTAGAAAATTAGAAGAGGACTAAGGGCTGAATCTCAGGAATGCCTACATCTAAGGAAGATGAGGAAGAGGAGGAGAAGGAGAAGGAGAAGGAGAAGTAGCAATTGAAGGCCTTCAAAAGGAACAATTCAAAGAAGTGAACTCCCCAGAGAGCATACTAGGCTGCAAGCCAAAGACAGAGGTGTAAGGGAGTAGTTTAACATTTCAGATATGGAGATGACGAAAGAGTTGGTTCTCACTGTAGATGGTCAGTGATGACCTCAAGGTAGCCAGTGAAACAGGAATTTCCAGAAGATGCCACAAAGGGTAGAGCAATTGACAAGGGCTGAGGAGGTAGAGCGAGCACAGATTACTCTTTAGGGACTTTGATTTCAAGTTACTGGAAGAAGTAAGAGGGAAGCCAATACAGAGACAGAAGAAGGACGTTTATTAGGAAGTGATATTGGGATCAGTACTGAGGGAAGAGAAGGAAGCAAACTGGGCAGAAGTTGAGCTGTGATATGATGAAGGTTCAACCAACCTTCAGACACATCTCCAGTTGGAAAGACAAGGATGAGTGTTTACATTCCCAAATAGATCAGGCACTGGATGTGGGCTGTTTGGGAGGAGGGTGTGACCTGATGTCCTAGGGCCATCTGCAGCAGCATTTGTACTCCAAACAGCTGGGGTAACAAATCCTTCACCTCAAAGGGGGTCTTGGGGTCTGCATTCCAGTATTTACTAAAGGAATACTTTAGGAAGCTAGCAGAGTTAAAAGAGGAATATTTCTAGCACAGATAGTACACATTTTGGAAATACGTGCACAAACACACATGTTATTATTCTTTATTGCCTGAGAGCCATAACATAAAAAGTGAGATAATACATTTACAGAATGCCCCCCCACCTGGCTTTTGCTAGCACCAGATGTGAAGACAAAAAAATCTCCTCTATTGAGAAACTCACAATTTAATGGAAGAAGAAAGCACAAGAACAATAATTGCTATAGGGTCTGTTCTTACTTCATTTGTGTTTGTACAACTGCCACCCAGCCTGAGTTGGATACATAGTAGTTCTCAGTAAATAATACGGAATGTGCAGGTTAAGAAATGTCTGGATAGCACACACAATACATCAGAAGTATAATGAATTGAGCCTGGTCAGTATGGCAATGATCTGTGGTGAGGATTTTAAGAGAACCTTGAAGAAAAAGGAATTTTCCAGGCAAAGAAGGGAAAGAATGGGAGGAGGTAGTTTTAGGCAGTTGTTCTAGATAAAACAAAAAGATGAAAAAAATTTAGAAAGTGGGTGGAAGGAAAGAATAGACTGCAGAACCCCTTTTTAAATAAAAGATACATAGGCTAGGGATATAGCTCAGTGGCAGAGTGCTTACTTAAATTAACATCCACGAGGCCTGAGTTCAATCTCCAGTACTAATTTAAAAACAGGAATTGGGGATTTAGCTCAGTGGTAGAGTGCTTGGCTAGCAAGCACAAGGCCCTGAGTTTAATCCCCAGGACTGTACCCCCATAAAAAAGAAAGAAACCAAAAACCCGAAACAAAACCCAGGTGCAGTAGCACATGCCTATAATCACAGCATACTGGGAGGCTGAGGTAGGAGGATCACCAGTTGGAGCACAGCCTAGGAAATTTAGTGACTTAGCAAATTTAGTGAATTTTATTTCATTTCAGTTTTGAGACAGGGTTTCACTATGGATTCCAGGCTGGCCTTGAACTCACTATGTAGCTCAGGGTGGCCTTAAACCTGTGGCAATTCTCTTGTCTCAGCCTCTCGAATGCTGGGATTACAAGTGTACACCACCAATGTCTCAAATTTAAAAAAAAAAAAAGGCTTGGGGGTGTGGCTCAGTGCAAAGGCTCTGGGTTCAATCTCCAGTACTGAAAAATAACGAACGAAATGGCACATGATAAATAGACATATTAACACGACACTCATACATATTCACATCTGTGCAGAAATGAGTTGCCATTACTGTCATATGGAACAATTAGCAAATTTACTTTAGTAAGATTTTATGAAAGAGCTAGACGGAAGGGAATCATTCTGAGTGTAGAAGATAGAGGTGGTATTGTGTGGTAGTTGAATACTGGCTCAACTGGATCTAACAGATTTGTGTTCACAGTCTGGCTTTATTGGCCAACTAGCTTTGCATCCTCATGTTGTAGGAGATAGGGCGTGGCAAAACTGGCCAGGGAAAATGGATGGGACTTGTCAATTACAAGAGCCCAAGGCAGGCGAGGACCCGTATGTACGACTTCTCAGGCTCTGACAAGAAGCCGTGGACAGCATAAAAGAAGAGCAGTCTTCACAGAGAGCCGCTGTAGTATATAAATTTGCCCGGTAGGCCACGCGGCACTTCTCAGACGTGGTGTGTACTTTTTACTTTTTTACCCTCTTTTTCCTTTGTTCGGCCCAAGTTCGCTCTGTACAGCTGGTTTCTCCCATACCCACTACCCTGCATTCTTCAAATAAACTTTTTGGCACCTTTATTGCTTCTTTCGTCCAATTCTCTGTTCAAGACAAGAAGGACCTGGAGTACTTTTAATTGGCGAGCCCATTGTAAAGGAACTACCCTATAACACTTACACAAATTAACCTCTCAAGCCTCTGATTCCATTTTGCAAAATGAAGATAATAGTTCCTGCCTCATGAGTTGATTGTGAGGAATAATGCATTTTTGTGAAGTGTTAAATACAGTATCTGTACATAATAAGACTTCAGTTAATATCGTCAGTTATTAGAAGTGAGAATTGGGAACTACCAAGGTAAGAGTGGGGTGTGTATGTTGGGAGAAACAGCTGACTAAAGGAAACAATGGGGCTTGGTAGAGTCTCATTTTAAAATCTGTTCCTATTTTTATCTATTTCATTTGCAATACTGGAGATCAAACCAGAGCCTCCCACATGGAAGGCAAGGTCTCTACCACTGAGTTACACTCCCAGCCCCATTCTTTTAGAAGTCATAAACTCAAACCTTTTCCTTGTAAGACTTTAGTTCACAGATGATTTCATTACTTCTATTCTCCCCTCAAGGGGAGCTAATAACGTCCCCATTCCAGTCTGTGGAGGCAACTCTGCCTTAAGGAACTTGTCTGATATAGAAAAAAGACAGGAGACAGGTGGTGTTATAACAGTATGACTTTTACTGCTTAAGTGAATCCCCAGGAAAAGAGACTATCATCTGAGGTCCTGGACAGAACACTCGCAATCCCTTCCACTATTGTGACAGTCCTTCCAAATAGGAACCAGAGCCACTTGCCTGGAAGCCTACTTTCACTCATTTGAATTTATTTTTGCTTTTCTTTCTTTTTCATTCTAAGGTGTTGTTTTTTTATGCTACTGAGGAGGTTTTCTTTAAAACTATCAGAAAACTCTGAGTACCTGTAAAGCAGCCAATGTCTTCTCCTCTGTGCCTAACCCCCCACCCCCCAACCCCCGCCCCACTCCAGTTCATCTCCTTTCTGGCTTTGTCTTATAAGTCATTTCTTAGAGGCAAATTTTCCCCACTCTTTCAGCTTCCTTCCTCTCAAACTGAAAAATTCTTGGTTTGCCCTGGATTTCTTTTTTGCAGTTTCAGGGTCTTTTCCTTTTTCTTTTCCATCCGGCATCCAGCCCTAGGTTTTTCTGGTTTTGTTTTCAGGTCACAGATCACTGATCAAGCAGGTTGATGCCAGCGGCTCCTTCAGATACCAAGGGATAGAACGAGGCGGCATTTTTGCGGACACTTTGAGACTCCTTGTAATTGCATCAGTACTGCACGTACTATGTGGAAAATACATGTGGACTGTCAGGCGTTGGGTTAATTAGTTTCACCTTTTGTCTCAGAGGAGCAGAGTCCTAGTGCACAAACAGGCATGGTACAAGAACCTGAGTCTGTCACTCCAAGGACAGTGGCATCCTGAAGGAAAGCATTTTCTCTTACTCTGCCCCTTTGATCCACCGGCACCCCAGCTCCAGTGCCTGGCAAATGGCACAGAGGTGAAATCTTAGACTAACCGTTTTAACTCAATTAATTGTTAATATCTAGGAGTGGCAGGTATATACTGCTTCCCTTTTCTTGGCAGGTCAAAGATGAAATTGGATTATGCTTTGGAGGGTGTGGTTTGCCTCTTGAAATTCCCTACCAGTCCTTACCAATGCTGTATTGCCTAGAGCAGCCTCAAGTGTCCTTATTAACCGTGGGAGGTACAGCTGCATAAATAGAGGGAGGGTTGCCCTGGGAAAAGTCAGACCTGTTCTGCACCATGAGGAAGAAGGAGGCAGCTCCACACTGTGAACTAAGTAAGTAGCCAGCAAGTACAAAGCAGCTGGGGAAGCTGCCCAGCTGGGTGGACATGGAAGGGTGACAAGCACAGCTCCAGCCTTTTTATTTTCCAGATGCAGAAGAGGCTCCCAAGGCAAGGTTCTGGTCTGGAGGGACTTTGTCAGGCCTTTCCAAAACTCCAGACTTACTTTAGAGTGACTCTCAAAACTAATTTGTGCATTTTCTTTCTTCTCTAGGAGGCATTCTGTGTGGAAACCAGACTGAGCCAGGAAGCAGATGATGCTTAGCCGAGTTTTGTTTTGTTTCTTGCTTTTGGTTCCTGAGCTTGTTTTTGCTTTGCACTCTATTGGAGCATTTCTTTATGCAGTTCACTCTCCTTTTCTCTCACTTGGACTCTTGATAATAAGGTTTTCTCATAGCTATTTGTTTTGTTTTGTATTTTCATGAAGAAAGGAGGTTGGTTATCTTTAATGCTGTAACCAGTAGGGGAGTCTTAGATTATTTTTAGTAGCTATTAAAAGACATTGTAGAAAATTAGGGTTATTCGTTAGGCTATTTATTCTCCCCCTTTCACCAGTCATCTGCAGTGAAAAGGGGGTGTGAGGCTGAGGCTGGGGATGGAGTGAGATTGCTTTGGGGTAGGTAGGGGTAAAGTGGGGAGAAGGGAGGCAGAGCTGGGTGGGATGGAGGCTTGGAGTAGGACACCTGATGCAGTCAGACTGGCTGTACGGGCCGATGTTTCACGGTTCCTCCCAGGTGTGGGGAGCGCTTGGTGGAGCAACAGATACTATGATGTGGCCCTAGGATGGAAAGGAAATGGTCCTGCCGAGTGGCTATACTTTATTATAGGGTGGAGCTGTACCTGGTAGAGTTACGTCTCCAGAAGGGTTTGATTGTCAGTAACTAACAGGAAGCGGCGAGCGAAGTATAGCAGGAATTTTTTCCCCAAATTGCTCGCCGAATACGAATTCCCAAACTCAAGCGTGTTCAGAACCTGCGACTCCTGGGCGGCTCCAGCACCGCCCTGGCCCCGCCCCTTGCCCGCCCTCACTCGGGGTGGGCGGAGCCTCGGTACTAGCTGGGCTGCCACGCGCCCGGTAGCTGCACTGAACCAGCCAATAGGGATGTACGGCCCTCGTCCTGTCGGCCAATCACTGGAGGGCAGGAGGTCGGCTCTCAGGCGCTGGCTCCCGGGTTATGGAGTCCGGGACGCGAGGACTGCGTGTCAGGTGGTTGCGGAGTCTGTGAGGCCGGGGACAAGCGAGGTCAGGGGGCACCGCGCTCGGCTCGCGGCGGGCGGGAGGGGCGCGTGGCTGTTCGAGAGGCGGCTGAGCAGGCTCGGGCTAGTGTGGGCTCGGCGTGGTGCCGGGCTGCGGGGTTGCGCGGACCGGGAGGGCCTGAGGCGCCCGGTGCGGGGTCAAGGGGCCTTTAGAGCCGCGTTATTCGCAGAAGACGGACAGGAGGGCGCCAGGAGAAGGGGCGGGGAACGAACTCCGGGGGCCACCGGGCCTCGCCCCTTTCCCGCCGCGGCGTAGGACAAATGGTCGAACCCGGGCTGGACCTGTCAGGACCCCTGGCCCAGAAGGCGCGGACCCGCTGCAACGCCGCGGCGCAGGACAAGGCCTCTTGTCACCCTTTCCTGTCGGCGGACCCTAGGGTCGGACCCGTTCTCTCCGCCGCCCGCAGCACGAAAAAGCGCTTAGGTCCCAGCCGGCGCCGGAGAGCGCTTTGCACTGCAAGGGCCAGAGCAGGCCAGTGTCCGTGTGCAGCTCCCAGGGTTCTTGTGTGTACCAGGCTTCAGGAGAAGGGTATTTGCGTAGGGACCCGTTGCACACGATGTGTAAGTGGGGTCCGTGCTCGCCGACCCTTGGGCTTCATACGTCGCTTTAAAAGATAGCCCAAGTTTGTTATTCTTTACCTTTTTGGCTCTTCTGAATTCCCTACCTCGTACATCAGGCTGTGTCGCAGATCATTGTTTAGGGAAGAAGTTGAGGAGCCCTGGTTTGAGTTTCCTCCGTGTAAAATGAAGATATTCTCCTATTGACCATGGCTTTCAAAAGGGTATTGTGAGTTACGGGATGTGACATAGTTTTGAAGTGGAAAGCAAAAGCAAACATATGGAAGGAGACCTGGCAAGGAGAGGTGGGCTTCTAGGAACCTGTGGTGGCCATGATTCGAGTGCATGTTGGTGAAACCCAGGAAAGCTATGCTTACCTTGATTTCTGGGAAGTCTGAAGCCTGACCGGTTTGCATCATTTCTGGGCCGTGTAAACCTTTGTGCAGGTTGCTCAGCCTCTTTGTTCTTTGTTGTTGTGCGTACTTAAAACGAGGATTGATAATATCTCATAAGGCTGTTGGTGAGTTTTAAATTAGTTAATACAGATACAGTGCTTAGAATAGTTTCCTACATGTGGGAGTTTTGTTATTATTATTACCTATGCTTGCCTCCTTGCCCCTAGAAATTCTGAACTGCAGGATTATGACTTTATTATTTATCCTTTGCTCGGAATTCCTCAGCCTATTCCCAGTGAGCCTTTAGGCCTGTGTTTCATCGCATCATTAACTTGATCTGAAGGCACAGTGTAATTTCCCGTGCTTAGAGGCTTTCTGGTGGGTGTTTTATTGAATAAAGTAGAAAATATCCTTGTGCCGAGTCATTTGCTGTGAGCTGTGTAGGTAAGTGAAACCTGAGACCCTGATTGGCTGGCTGTTTTTCACTGGGTGACACTTCATTTCCAGTCTTATTGGCTTGGGCAGTTTATTTTGGACACAATAGCAAAAGGCCATGATTGCAGCTTAGTTGGTTTCTTCTGTTTCCGGAATAGCTGTGGGACTCGGGGGAATTTCCGAGCAGCCTGGCAGCACTTCTCGTTAAGGAACAGGGAAGCTTGGTAGGAATCTAATGTTGCTACTGTTGGGAGATCAGCGTGTCCCTTGCATTACTCTCCGGAGCTTCTAAGCAGCTTTGGTTCGTTTTGACTCAGAGAAGTGAAAGTTAAGGGAGGGTGTCCAGAAAGTAGGATATTTGTTGTTTTGACATTCAGCATTAAGAGAAGTTGGGTATTTGCTGTTGAATCAAACATCTTTATTTTCTCCTCACCATGTGCATACATACAACTGTCTGTGGACAGATGTATTTCCTTTCTGGGGTTTTTTTGGTTTTATGTTTGTTTGTTTGAGATAGGGTCTCACTACATAGTTCAGGATGGCCTTGAGCATGCTATGTAGCCCAGTCTGGCCTTGAACTAGAAGCAGTCCTCTTCCCTCTGCTTCCTGAGTGCTGGGATTACAGGCGTGCACCACTACACCTGGCATGTATTCCATCTCTATGGGTTTAAAAATTCCTCTCAATTTCTCTTGGTGCTATCTGGGTGACTGCAATGGGAGACTGCTTTGCCTTCTCATCTTCTTTTCCAAAGAAGCTGCTGTTTATTATGCGTGTGGTATTTTAGAACTAATCAGAAAATAAGAAACTTTGAATTTCTGAAAAAGAGCACCACTTGCTGTGACAGCATGCCAGGCAGATTGGGCCGAAGTACAGATGGTATAAGTTTGGTTATTTAGCTGGGCTACCACAGTGCAGCAGTTCTGTAGTCTTGAAAAGCAGTATTGGCCTGGTGAGAGTGGAGGGAAGAGTTTTTGAAAGCTGTTTGCAATGTGTGCTTGAATGAGGAGGCAAAGGAGGGACCCCTTAAGGTGTTGAATGTTTGAAGCGAAAGGGAAGGCTGCGACCCTAATATTGTCATTATCATCTCTGTGGTTTGAATAAAATATTTTGGAAAAGAAATCCAGGACATTTGAGTGGGCGGAATATAAGGAGTTAGAAGACCTAGACCAGCGATGGCAAACCTTTTAGCGTGCGCACAGGTTCGCCACCAATGGCCTAGACTCTTGTCTTATTCACTGAGTGCCTTTTAAAATTTTTTAAATTTATTTTATTTTTTGGTACTGGAGACCAATCCCATAGCCCTCACACTGAGCTACATCCCAGCCCTCTTAAAATTTTTTTTTATTTTGTGACAGAATCTTGCCAAGTTGCCCAGGCTGGGTTTGAACTTGTGATCCTCTTGCCTCAGCCTCCCAGAATGTTGGAATTACAGGCATTCCCCACCACGCTTGGCTTTTGGATTTGTGTTTGTTTATTTAAAGGTTGAGTCTCTCACTGCCCAGGTTGGTTTCCAAATCATGGACACAAACAAACCTCCTGCCTCATCCTCCCCACCAGAGTACCTGACACTACAGATGTGGGCCGCCATCATTTATTCTTTTCATAATTTAACAAACGTTTATTGCACAATTAACATTAATTGGCACCTGGAGACACATAAAAGAATCCTCTAGGTAACCTGGATAGAGTAAAACATCATACATGTATTGTAAAGTATATTTTTTTGAAGAAGAAAAAATATATTTTAATGAAATCAGAATGGAATATAAAACAGTTGGCCAGAAATGACAAAAATATATTTATTATGTAACTTCTCTTCACCTTAAGGTCAGAGTAATTTACATTTTTTGGTATTAGGACTGAAATTTCCAGACATAGATTTGGAAATTAGGCTGGTAGGTCATGTTGTGTGGGGTTCTTATTTGTTTGTTTTGGTCTCATCTCTAGAAATCTGATTTGTTAAAACTCAGTAATGAAAGGAGAAAGCTACAAGTTAATTATTAAATATCAGGTTCCAAAGAGCAGAAGGAGGTATATGTGAGGCTAGAAAATCTTGTAGTACATGTTACCTGTCTTTACATAGAATTTTTCTTTAAGAAACATTGAAGAAAATGTATACTTAAAATTTGAGGGCCAATCTACATTTGGAAGAAATATCTGTCATTACACAAATGGAATGAATGTAATCCAATAGTAATCGTTGTTCATATTTGCCAGAGGAAAGCTACTTAACAAATGTACGGGAAAATATTTTTTTCTTTTTTAAAATTTTTATTCGTACATATTTATAGAACATAATGATTACATTCATAGTGAGGAGTTGGTATATGTACATAACACATCTTAATTCTTTTTACGTTCCCTTCCCATTTGCAAAAATTATTTTTCTGAGGCAAAGAAATAGAGGCTTTTCGTTTTGGGGGAGGGAGTGCTACTGGGGATCCACCCTGGGGCCCAGGATAACCTGAGCCACATCCCCAGCCTGGTAGAGACATTTTTAATAGAAGATTTTCTTTTCTAGTAGAGAGGTGTGTTTGAAATTGTTCATAGAGCTTGGAGTTGTATTCCAGGATAGAGGTGTTGGGCCAGGAGTCCACGTTTGTCTCCCAAAGCGAAACACAGTGCTGCAAAGTTCTCATTACAAGGATTTTCCAGTGAGCTCTTAGGGTGACAGTTAGGAGGAACAAAGACCAAGGTATGGGCACTGGAAGGAAGGCTTTAGTGCCTCTGACATGGAAGCAGTCCGGTTTATAAACTGGCTAAGCCTCAGTGACACTGAGCAGACAAAAAGGAGTTCTGTTTAGTGGTAACAAGACCCTTCCATCCTAAAGTCTCTGGCTGCTGAATGATATTTTTGTCTACAAGATCAGTACTTCTTGACGGGCTGGCTACATTTCTCTGTAATCTTATCACATTTGACACCCAGGCAACTGGTTTCATTATCAACTGTACCCTTCCTCCCCACCTCTTACTCCCTCGCTCCTCTTCTTGCTTTTTAACATCCTCCCTTTCTCCAACCCCCCCCACCTTCCTCCTTCTCGCCTTCCTTCTTTGTTTATTTTTAAATGGTTTCAGATGTCACTTTTTTATCTTTGAACCTCAAACTCAAAAGTCTGATTGAGGTGAGAACCAGCATACTTGAATTTCTTCATTGATCTAAAATGGTGTCAGATTGAAATTGTGGTTCTCTATTAAGCCATGTAAAATGTCTCCAGTTTTGAGATTAAAGAGAGCACCCTGATTCCTATTAAGCACACCATATAATAGCAGCACTGTTCGTAGGTTAAACTTGGGTGTGTTGTGTGGCTTGTGGCTGAAGACATTTTGATATTACCCCCTTAGAGTAGGTAGGAGTTCCAAGAACTTTTTCTTAAACTAACCCTTATCAGACAAGCTTTTCACTTTGTTTCTTCTGTCATGAGGTAGA
Organism: Hystrix cristata; assembly: GCA_004026905.1. NCBI lineage: Eukaryota > Metazoa > Chordata > Mammalia > Rodentia > Hystricidae > Hystrix > Hystrix cristata. Next base: position 14,724 of record PVJO010020753.1, read on the forward strand.
TATAGTCAATCTTCAACCTGTTTTTTTAATCGTATCGTTTTATATCAAATTCATTTTTTTTATTTTCCTTTTTGTTTTTCAGTCTTAGGGATGGAACCTAGGATCTTGCACATGCTAGACAAGCACTCTACCAGTGAGCCACATTCCTAGGTCTCATATTCTTTTTTTTTTTTTCTTTTTTTTGGTTTTTTGAGACAGAGTCTCATTATGTAGTTCAGGCTGGTTTTGAACTCACTATGTAGCACAGACTGGCCTTGAACTTGAGGCGGTCCTCCTGCCTCAGCCTCCGGAGAGCTGGGATTAGAGGTGGGCGCCACCACACCTGACTGTCATATTCATTTTAGTTAGAGAAAAATAGGATAAACTTATTCTAGTTTTTAAAAAATAATTCCAAAATTCACATCCTCAAGAATAACCGTAACTGTGAGTCTGGGGACTCATCCAATGGATAGCTTTGATGGAAAAGCTCAGAAAATAATGTTTCTTCATTGATCTAGAATGGAAAAATAGAAGAAGTAATCATTTGTCATTAAACAAAGACACTAGAGTGGACTATGTAGCTAAGTTGTTGAAGATGCATTTAGCAGGTCAAGCCCTGGTTCAGTCACTAGCCCTATAAAGAAGCAGAGGGGGAGACTGGCAGTTTTTTTCTTATTGAAATATATAAGGTTTGGGAAACAATTAGCTCTGTTGAATCTACTTGACTATTTTAAAGGGCTCATTGATTCCCATTCATTCAAATGACAGACGCCTACTTTCATGAAAAACATCTTATACAACATATGTGTTGGATTAATAGGGATGGTGTAGTAGGTCCATCAAGTATATTAACCTAAAAGTAGACCTGTAGGTAGGTTTTGTTAGGTCTGGAAATCTTTACATTTTCTTTAAGACAAATGAATTTTTTCCTTTAAAAATGTTCAATTCCTTGTTCTCTAATAAACATTTGCATCACTTCTTACAGCCTTGACCTGTGTGCATCTGCCAGTTTCTACTTTGTCACAAGCTTGTCTCTGGCACGGAACAGTGTCTGAGGAGAGTGTCAGAGGGAAGAGGTGGCTTTGCCATTTACTTTTAAACATTCCTGTTACTTATGTGCAAACTCCTTTTTTGGGTTGCTTTTATTTTAGTTTTTTGGTTGCTTTTATGAAAGATCTTTTCCTATCTAATGCTGTCTTTGATTTTATTTTACTGGGGGGAGTAAGGGAAGTAAGGGAAAAGACTAAAGGACTATATTAAAAATATTCTTCTCTAAACCTTCCAATTAATTTTAGGGAGACCGTTTGAGTTTTAAAATCAGTGAAATGGATTTAAGTCTCATTGCTCTCTATAGGGGAATTTTATAACAAAACACATTGTTTAAAACAGACTATTTTTTAAGTCATCAGGGGGGTTAGGTTATATGTGTTTTAACATTTAGTATTCCAAATGTTATTGGGGGCAATTATTAAAACAGATTTGAGTTATCCAATTTGTTTTTCCATGGTTCTTCTGAATGCTAAGAAAACACAGAAGTACTGTCAGATATTTATTATAGGTAGTATGTATTTTTTGGGTAGCTTTATTTCCCTAGAGTTTCAAACTTGCAGAAGAATTGTAAGAATGATACCAAGAAATAGGTGTTTTCAAGACCATGTGTTATAAGTACAGTAGGGGTAGTAAGCAGAGTACCGGGGGAGCTGGGAGAAGGGCCACTTAGCCCAAATTAGGGAGCTAGAAAATGCTTCCCTGAAAAGGCTTCTGTTTTTTGCATTCAGATGAAACTCTGAAACCATGATTTCATAATTGTAGTGGCTATCTGGGCACTAAGACAAACTACATATAAGCTAAAGGCAATAAGTGCCTGCCAGGTATGCAGCTGCACATCTTCAATTGTACATTGCAGAAGTGTTATCAGAGTTCAACTGAACATCCCTCCAGTGTTTGTTTGTCTGAGAAAATTCACATGAGCTTTAATTTTTTAAAAACTAGGAGTTAAAGATGAGGCTCAGTGGTAAAGTGCTTACCCTGCAATGGGCCCTGGGTTTGATCCCTAGCACCACATAAAATAATCAGTTAATCAATAATACATGTGTTTTTCTCTTTCTTACTTTCTTCCCTTTTTTTTTTCTTCTTTGAAACAAGATCTTGCTATGTTCCCCAGGCTGCCCTTGAACTCCCTCAGTTTCATGAGTAACAGATTACTAGCGCACCACTACATCAGGTTTAAACTTTTTTAAAAAAATATAACAAGGTGTACACTATATATTCAGTAAGAAGCCTTCCCTTGACCTTGTTTTTGTTCCACTACTCCCTTTTCTTAGGCACAGGCAGTATGGCCAGTTTGGGGTATATCTTTTGGACATAGTCTACGTGTCAATTTGTATGTGTCCTCCTCCCCCTTATTTTCTTTTTGCTATATATGCAATAGCATAGTGTTTAATAAGTGTTTTCACTTGACAACATGTCTTAGAGATCATTTCTTATCAATACTATAGATTTGCCTTATGTATAATGGCTGCCTGGTATTCTGTCCAGTGAATGTGCACAGTTTGATTAACCAATTCCTTACTAATATCCAGATTTTTTTTCTGCTTCTTTTGACAGTATAAACAATGTTGTGGGAAATATCTTTGTATAGATTCTCTTGTGTGAGACTTTAAGGTTCAGTCTTAGGAGTGGAATTGCTGGATCAAAGGATATGCAGACTTTTGAAATTTTAGACAGAAAATGTATTTTTATTGGCGTTTTTATTTTGAAAAAGTCATACAGTACAACTTTTGGGGGACAGGGTTTGTGGAGAGGGATTTTAGACAGGGTCTTCTATATATTCCAGGTTGGAATATATATTCCAGGTCTTGAACTAGCAGTCCTCTTGTCTCAGTCTCCTGAGTGCTGGGATTACATATTTGTACCCCACACTAACCTCATTTTACAGCCATTGATAAAGAATGGGACAAAATAGTCATTATGTTAAACCATGAGTGCCATAAATTTTACTGATGTTGATTGCTGTTTGATAGGAGAAAACACCAGGTCTTAGAGAAAGTGACACTTGATGGTAGAGAGGGGTGGGCTCAAAGCAGTATTACTCGTAATTATGAATGTGTTACTGGATGGATTCTAGTTGCTCGTGTCCTAACTCTGGATCCTTTGCTCACTGTAGCAAAATAACTGACGCGACCTGGTGGAACAGACCTGGAGAGCAACACTGTCTAATACTGACTGCCTGCTTTCTTACAGGTTGTACATTTTTATCAGAACCTGAATACTGTGTGACACACCAAACATAACTGACTCTCTCTGTTCTCTGCCCTGGGATTGTTCTGTAGACAACTGCAAATAGTGGGGCTTATCGTTTGCTGACTAAAAGCCGTGATGAGAAAATTGGAATCCAGAATCAAATTTTTTCTTGGAATAGTACATTTTTGAGATTTCAGAGACCAGGCTTCTTGTGGTTTATTGGTTCTGAGTGTACTTGATGGTTTATTGGCTGTGAGTGTATGGGACGATCACTTAGAATGCCACTAATACTTATTTAAAATTTTTCATGGAATATTTCTGTCTAAAATTATAAGAAATTATAAAATTCCTCTGAGACCACAAGCTTAGAGAAAAACACACTAATACTTCAATTGTCTGTTACTTAAATATAAGTATAAAGCTGTTTTAGACAGAAATCTTCCATAAACTTCTGTGCTTTCTCTTTTCCTCTCCCTTCCTCTCTTCCCCCTTTCTCTTTTCTTTCTCATGCCAATTGCTTCTTGAGTTTTCTCATTCCTCAGTGTGCCAAGTGCTCCTTTTGCTATAAGAACCATAGTCTTGGGTCTGAGTTTTAGTTTCTAATTTATTATGGGTTAAGATAATCTAATATCCCAACTTATTAGAATTACCTGTAAAACAAAAGTAAAAGGGCTCTGGGGTATCAAAGGACTGGGCTGTGATTGGAATCCAAGTGAGTGGCCACACGTATAAATCCCGTTTGGGGGAGGGGTTCGTGAGTGACTGAGAGAGGTAATGGAGTTAGTCTTTTGGGGTCCTCTAGACTTGTGTTTAGCCACCTGGTGGCTTAAAGCCTGATAGGCGAGATCTGACCAGTTTCCCCTTGGGATATAATAGCCTTGGTGACTATGGAGGGGAAAGATGATATTTTCCAGATAAGCAGGTAGATGGTGGTGTTTTGTACCCAGAGGGCAGATGAATCCTAACGGCCCCTTTCAGTCCTGGTTGCTGGAATTCTGTAAGACAGGTATGGAATATGTTGGTCAATAGAAAGATTATTCCAAAAGGAAAGCAGAGATTGCTCAGATAGGAGCAACAAAGAGTAAAGTAGAGTGTATTTCAGCAGTGAAACATAGTTAAGGGGAAGCTCTTTTCACTTTTTCAGTAGGATGTTTACTGTGGGTATTTAGGGGGATGTAATCAATAAATATAGGGCTGTCCTTTCCCTTTTAAATTTGGAATCATCTGAGAAGTAAATTCCATAATAATAAGTAGAAATTTTATTTTATTTTTTAAATTTATTTATTTATTTTTTGTAGAGAGAAATTTTAAAATGCAGCCTTATGAGCCAGGCTGATTAGAGAATGTGTTGTTGGCTGTGGCAGGTGGCCTGCTAACATCCCCTGCCCTCCCTGAGTAAACTTCTCCAGTATGATGCTGGCCACGTGGGCTTCCTGCTCCCAGCCCTACCACACAGATTCCTTGTGGCAGGTCCTAGTGAAGTGCTGGCCTACAGACCAGGCCTGGACTTCCCAGTGCCTCAGCTTTCCTCGAGCGCCCAGGAGGCACTGGGCCGTGGGTGATTTGCGTCTTTCTCAGTTGTCAGAGGGCTGGGGAGTGAGACTGACAGAGAGCTGAAGTCTTTCCTCAGGGGAATTTGGAGCTGTGAACTAGTGGCCCTCCACTACCAGGGTACTGGTGTAGCGCTTTCTTCTGCCCTTCCAGAAGATTGAACCATGACCTTACATTGTTAGGTAGAACAAAGACAGTTACAGATCTCTATCCTTAAAAAACTTTTAAAATTGGGGCAGACTAGTCTGGTTTTTGACATTGTGGGTTATCTGCAGACAAAGACAGAGACTGGGTAATTGCCTAGCTTATTAAAGGGGTGCTGTGGGTGCTTATTAGAAAAGATTTCCCTGCATCACTGAAATACTTCTTGTCTCAGTTTGGTTTTGAAGTCATGCCAGCAAAAACATGATTAAGACTTTTTGATTTTTGTTAAGTGTCTCAAAATCATATTCTGAAAGCTATAATTGCTTAAAGATTATCTAATTCAATGGAAGAATCATTCTTTTCATATAGTAAAGGTTCACTGATAAAGAATAAGAAAATACTGGTTCATTGTCCCTAATTCTTCTCCCTCCTTTTCCTCCTTTACAGAATCCTATTCTAAGAACACGGGTCCCCAGGTGTCCACCATGGTGTTGGGTCCTGAACAGAAGATGTCAGATGGTAACTTATATCTTTCCAATATTATCTGATTTTTATTTGGAATTAGGCAGAAATTTATCCTGTTTTCCTTCTTGTCTGTTCCAACAACTACACTCAGAAGTCACATGCAGTAACTCAAGCTGTAAATGAAAATGGATTTTAACTACAGAGGCTTGCCTCATACAGTATCTTATTTCCAATTCAGATCTGAGCTGCAATTAGCTTCAGATTTGGTTTCTGTAATGGTAACAGTAATGCTTGCAAGGGCAGTACTGGTCCCAGACTTGGCATAGTGACCTCCAGGGTGCATTTCCTGCCTATGACCCTTTCTGATGTCTCAGGTACATGCGGAACAGTAAAATAAAGGCAAATCCTATTGACTCTGTACTTTATGGCAGCTTCTTGAGTGTTTTAACTAATCTTTCCTAAACCTGAGCTTCTCCTTTGGAATTTGCATTCTTTTTATATTTCCTTACCAACTTAGGTCTACTTAACTGGACCAGCTTCCTATAACAACAAAACTCTGGTTTTTCTCGTTCGAGATTGTAAGGATTTATTGGAAAATAGAGACTAGAGCTTTGTGATTCAGTATAGCTACATGATGCCTGCAGCAAAGTGGACTTTATCTCCAGTGCATTGGCCTTTCTTTTCCAGAGCTTCCTCTTCGTGTGTTTAATATTAAGTGTAAAAAGCAGGTCCCATGGGAAACACTGATGCCAGGCTGAAATGAGCTATCATGAGGATGCTGGCACCCTGTGACCAGCTGCCCTTCAATATAGGCCTTCGGGCACAAAGTATTCCTGCTTGATGGTTTCCCCGCGGTATCAAATTTTGTCCTGAACTGTGGCAGGCTTTTGTAATTTCTGCATACTCTGAGAAGCCTGATGGAGGTATAAAATACAAGGTGAATTTGAGTAAGTCCTATATTACAGTGGGCGTGGAAGTGTTATAGTAGATTGACTTCTTTTTTCCTGTCTGTCTGGGTATCTATCTATCTATCTGTCTGTTTGGCTATCTGTTCATTGAGACAGGGTCTTACTGTGTAGTTCAGGCTGGCCTTGAACTCACTATGTAGCCCAAGCTGACCTTGAACTTGCAGTGATCCTCCTGCCTCAGCTTCCTGAGTGCTGGGATTATAGGTATGCACCTCCGTACTTGGCTTCTTTTCTTTTAAAAGGCAGGATTTTAACGTTACCAGTGGGATGGACTGGTAGTGTTACATTTTGAACCATAAATGTCAGTATTTTTAGAGGAAAATGAAGTTATTCTAAAAATGACCAAGTAGAAATAGAAGTATGGAGTAGCAAAACCATTGTAACATTGGTGTTAAAATGATCCAGGACTGAGTGACTGAGGGACAGGTCAAGGGTCTGGGTTTGATCCCAGGACTGCAAAAAAAAAAGCTTAAATTTCAGTGTTACTGAGGGAAAGTTTTTAGTGTTTTTAAGAGATTTTTATTAATTTTTCTTTGAACATGTTAATTTAGAAAATGCTTCTGGAGATCATGGGGACTCTGCCAGTCTTGATGCCATCAGCTCTGCCTGTAGTAACTCCTCCCTTCCACAGTCCACTGGGCATGCTGAAGAGCCTTTTGCCACCTATTTTGATGAGAAGATTGCCATTCCTGAGGAGGAGGTTAGTGCCCGGGCACAGAGGGGAACTATGGCCTGGTGAAAGCCTGTGAAAGGAAGATCTGTTAGACAACTCAAGTGCCATAGCTCCAGGGCTAACTTTGGCATTCAACTTGTAAAGATGGGATTTTTGTAATAGGAATAAATAAACTATTCAGAAAGATGAAGACCTTGAATATAGTTGCTAAGTGATGCTGGTGAGCATTTTTTGATCAGGAAATTATGAACTTTATGTTTTCTTTTTTTTAATCCATTTAAATTTTATTAATTGATTAAGCTTACAACATTCCTCAAACAATATTGTTTTTCCTTTTTTTTTTTTTCCTGGTGGTGGGGATCAAACTCAGGGCCTTGAGCTGAGCTAAATCCCCAACCCTTGTGTTTTCTTTTTTAAGCTGTGGCTCCTGTTCCATTTGGGGAGTGGTTGGACATGGGTACTGATTAGGTTACTCTGGTTATAGATGAGATGCTGATTGAAATGACAGGGCAGGGAAAGGCTCCTAAATAGACAGAGAAGTGGCCAGCTTGTTGATGAAAAATGGACATGGAAGAGAAACCAAGACACATGCAAAATTCAACCTTGATCTTTTGTTCTTATGAGGGTGATATTGCTGCTTCATATTGATAAAAGAACAAATAAATTAGGTGATACTCAGTTTGATCTCTTTTCCTCTTTTGTGTAGTATTCTTGTTTCAGCTTTCGTAAACTATGGGCATTCACGGGACCAGGCTTTCTTATGAGCATTGCCTATCTGGATCCAGGAAACATCGAATCTGATTTGCAGTCTGGAGCAGTGGCTGGATTCAAGGTGAAAGTCTAATCTACCCCTGCCCTTTAAAACACATGGCAGTCCACCCTCATATCCTTTTCTCTACCCTGCTAATAGAAAGCAGCCACAGTGGGTACAAGAACTTACAGTTGGCCCTTGAACAACATGGGTTGGACTGCACAGACCCACTTGTATGTGGGTTCTTTTGCTAGAGATTTTTGACAATTTGAAAAAGTGACAGACGAACTATGTAACATAGAAATACTTTAAAAATTGAGAAAAGATACCCCATGACTGTATAAAATATATGTCTTAGTTACTTTTCTTGTTGCTGAGACAAACTATTGAACACTCAAAATTAAATGTTGTTGTAGCTCACAGTTTATAGAGGTTTCAGTCCATAGTCAGCTGGCTCCAAGACAGGGTTGCATGGCAGAGGGGCATCGCAGTGGAGAAATAGTTCATGGCAAGCAGATGGCAGCAAGCAGCAAAATAGTGAAGCGGGGACAACAGTAGCCCTCTTGCAGTCCCTTATATTCTATCCAGGCTACCCACCCTTAGTCCTAGCATCACATCCTTAATCCTATCATAACACACTTGGATCCAGCGACCTCTGAAAAGCTCCACCTATGACCACATTAGGCTTTGGGGGGACATCTGAAATACAAGCCATAACAGTATATATAGATAATAATCTGTTTTATTATTTGTTGGCCTAAAATATGTACAAATCTTTTCTAAAAAGTTAAAATTTATCAGAACTTATACAAACAGTCCATATGTGGTGCCATTCGCAGTTGAGAGAAATGTAAGCAAATGTAAAGAAGTGGTTTAAATCATAACTAGATAAAATTAATTGTAATACAGGCAGAAGCAGTGGTGTGCATCTGTAATCCCTGCATTAGGGAGGGATTAGGGAGACTGAGGCAGGAGGATCACAAATTCAAGCCCAGGCTAGGCAATTTAGCAGGACTCTATTTCAAAATTTAAAACATGGCTGGGGATGAAGTCCAGTTGTAGAGCACCAGATTCTATCCCCAGACTATAACACACACACACACACACACACACACACACAAGTAAAAAACACAGTATATTCTATACCTCTGTAATAATTTTGTAGCCACCTTCTGTTGCTATTGTGGTGAGCTGAACTGTTTTGAGTATCCACTTAAAAAGCTGTGGAATGCTGAGCATCTCCATGTAAGTAGTTCATCTCTTAGGTAAATTGTATATTGTGATGAAGAGTCATTTGTTGTGGTTCTTACATATATTCACCATGTATACTACTATACAAAGTGTTATTGGTAAGGCTTTTGGTCAACAGCAGGCTATTAGTAGTTAAATTTTGAGGGAATCAAAGTATATACATATTCTCAAGTTGTATATATAGGAAATTGGTGCCCCTGACCCTCACCTCTCATTGTTCCAGGGTCCATAGTGCTTTTTCTTTTTTTTTTTTTGACAGTACTAGAGATGAACCCAGGCAAGTTCTCTACCACTGAGCTACATCTCAAGTACTTTGTCCCTCATACTGGGTATCAAACCCAGGGAACACTGAGCTACATCCCTAGCCCTTTTACCTATTTAATTAATTAAATTTACTTATTTATTTATTTTTAATTTTGAGCCAGGGCATCACAAAGTATGTGGACTGGTCTTGAACTTTCAATTCTTCCACCACAGTCTTCTGAGAAGTTAGGATTATAGTTTTGTGCCACCACCCCAGCTTCAACCATACTTCTTTGGCAGTGAGGCTTATATGAAAAGTAGTTCCCATCTGGTCTTTTCTTTTAATACACATAATTTCCTTCAACAAAAGAGAAATTGCAGACAGGAGAAACCAAGGCTAAGAAAGGTACAAGGTACCCAGCCTGACCTGGGCTTTTCCTGTATATTGTATTTCCCATTTACAATGCCAAATGACCAAACAAAAAACCCAGTTGTCTAATGAGTATCACGGGGTGTTTTTTTCTTCTCAGTTGCTCTGGGTCCTTCTGTTGGCCACCATCGTGGGGCTGTTGCTCCAGCGCCTTGCAGCCAGACTGGGAGTGGTCACCGGGCTGCACCTTGCTGAAGTGTGTCACCGCCAGTATCCCAAGGTGAGCCACGTGCTGTCCTAATGTTTCACCCTCTCACAGGAGAATCTGTGTGTCTGGCCATGTGCGCCGACCCTACTATATAGTGAGACACTGGGGATATGGGGGTCAGTGGCCTGGGAGTACCAAGGGAAATCTGTCCCTCTTGCTGCCAAGCCCTGTTTTCCTCCTCCCTCCAAAACTAACTTGAGATTCATGTTTTCCTGTGAGGTTTCCTTAGAACAATCCTTTGCGAGTAAGCATTTTCCATTCACCCTACCTTCTGTCATCTGCCAATGCTCAGCCCATCCTTGAGGGAGGGATTGTTCTTTCCAAGGAATTCTAGACTTATATTCATGTCTTTGAACTAGGCTGTTTGTCTAAATTAGTTACCTACTTTGGTATACTCCACCCAGCTTCAACTACTTTACCATTGGTCCTTTTGCATATCTCTTTTTTCACTTGCCTACATATTATTATTATATTAAAGATGACCCCTCCAAAAAAGGTAACCCCAGCCTTTCCCTGTTTGTTTTATCACCTAGACTATGATCAGATAGATGTTTTCTTTTGTAGTCATTTCCTGTTCTCTCTTGACACCTGCTGTGACCATTTTGGTGTAACTATTTTCCCCAAAATGTGTAGGATTGTTTTTAGGAAAGAAATTAAGAGGAAGTTCATAAATGGAAATTCTGTTCCTCTCATGAGTGGGAAGGAAGGGAAAACACTGTTAGATCAGTTGCCACGCTGACTCTGGTGTTCATCGGTTCCACTGTGTGGAAGGACACGTTCCTTCTCTGTTTGGGGGCTCAGTGCAGTGGAATGCTGAGTGGCCCCAAGTTGTAGGCCAGGTCTAGAGGCTCATGAGGACTGTCTGTGGGTCTGTGCCAAAATATGAATTCCAAAGAACAGAGGAAGTTCTTAGAGATGAATAATCAGAACCACACCTTTGTATTTTTTTCTGTTTAGGTCCCACGAATCATCCTGTGGCTGATGGTGGAGCTGGCTATCATTGGCTCAGATATGCAGGAAGTCATTGGCTCAGCCATCGCCATCAGTCTCCTGTCTGTGGGAAGGTGAGGGAGTTGTCAGTGTTTTGCTGGATTTCAAAGAAACATGAAAACAAAAACCTGAAACATTTTTAATTTTTAAGGTTCAATTGAAGTGTTAGTTCTTCTTTGGACCCTTTCAGGAACTACCTCCCTCTCCACTAGCACATGTGTCTCTCATCTTCCAAATCTATACTTAGTTGTGCATATTAGTGTGATGGAGTGTGTGGCAGTTTGTGTTATCTGTATTTATATGTCAATTTATCTCACTAGATAGTGAGCTCCTTGATGATAAGATCCATACTTTTCAACTCTGTATGCTAAATGTCTGACATAGCACACTCTCAGCCAAAGTTTGAATGAATGTAGAAGCTGTTAGTATGATCCTCAGTTACCCGAGCCATGGCTTCCTGAGGTTTTCTCTCCTCCCCCAAGTGCTGTCTGCTCCAAGGGTTCCCGATCAGGAGAGCAGTTGGGAAGAGGGAGTTTTTCAATGTTTCTTTCCTTTAATCTGCATTTCTATCTCTAACCTAGGGTCCCTTTATGGGGTGGCGTTCTCATCACCATTGCAGATACATTTGTATTTCTCTTTTTGGACAAATATGGTAAGGCGAGTGGGAATTGGGCAAGGACAATCAAGGGAGCCAATTTTCGTTCCTGCACGTGGATGCTGGAGAGAAAAGCCTTCTGTGAGCTCACTGCTGCATTTCTTCTTTAGGCTTGCGGAAGCTAGAAGCATTTTTTGGCTTTCTCATCACTGTTATGGCCGTCACATTTGGATATGAGGCAAGTGTTATAGGCTGTTCATTGACTTTTTAAAACAAGATTATTTGTTTTGTTTTGTTTTTGTTTTTAGTCTTTCATTGTAAAAGACAGCAGTAGTCACCCAGGGAGGCTGAGGTAGGAGGCTTATAAGTTTGAAACCAGTCTGGGTGACTTAGCAAGACTGTCAAAATAAAAAATAAAAAAAGACTGGGGTTGTAGCTTAGTGCAAAGGCCCTGGGTTCAATGCCCAATACTTGGTGGGGGAAAAAGACACCAATAGTGCTAGAAGGGTTTAATTCTATTACATGTATCAACAAAAAGCCAATTCAGCTCTGGGCCAATTTTGAAGGAATGTAATCTGTAGCAACGGTGAGTGTATTTGAAGGCCCACAGAGATTCCTAGGTCAAAAATGATTAGACACTCTGGTACTTTCCAGTCTGTGTGCCCTGGTCCCAGATTCACCGTTGCACAACAGAACAGCTTGGAGAGGGCTAGGTAGATGGCAGGGTTATTGTTGGCTGTAATCTTAGGATGGTTCTGTTTTTTCAGTTATTCTTGGCTGCTAACTTAAAATGTTTCTGGTTTTGCTTATCCTGGTTTATATTAATTGCAGTTTGAATTTTCCCTGTATTAAAACAAGTGATATATTATAGATGATAAATGGATATTCCCTGGTTTGTTCCCCTGCCTAAACACTCCTAAGAATTAGTACCATTATTCGCAGTAATAACACCTTCTTGTGTCAAATACTAAATTGATTTCTGCTTGTCAGCCTAGCTAAACTTAGCTAAACTTTAAGGACTATATCTAATCTATGAGTAGATGATGCAAGCTGGCCCAAGGCTTCCAAGAAAAATGCTGAACCAGAGAAAAGTGTGTATAAAAAGTGTTTATGAATGAGTCTTTGATACTAGTGGGAAACAGGTGATTTTTTTTTTTGATGAACATAGGTTAATAGAGAAATAATAAGTGTGGATAATCAAGAATTAATTCTGATACTAGGAAGAGTTACAGTGAAGTGAAGCTGATTACAGTAAAGCCTTTAGCAGCCATTTTATTTTTAGTACAATAATTACATTTTATATACGCAATCCTAGCCTGTGCAATTTAGTGACTTGAAAAGACCCTATCCTCAAAATAAAAAATAAAGTGCTGGGAATTTACCACAGTATGAAGGCCCTGAGTTCAATCCCTAGTACTGCAAAAAAGGAAGGAAGAGAGGTTGGGGATTTAGCTCAGTGGTAGAGTGCTTGCCTAACAAGCCCAGGCCCTGAGTTTGATCCCCACCACACCAAAAAAAAAAAAAAAAAAAAAAAAGAAGGGAGAGAAAGCGAGATACAAATATCTAGAAAGTCTAGTCCTGACTTTTCTGACTCCTGGCAGCAAGCCCTTTGGGTTGCTTAGTGGTAGTTATTTTTGCTAGGGCTTGAAACCCTGGGCCTTGCACACACCAGGCAAATGCTATACCACTGACCTATATTCCAGCATTGTTATTATTATTTTGTTGGGGGTTGGTACTGGAGATCGAACCCCCAGCCTTGTGCTTGCTAGGCAAGCACTCTCTACCACTGAGCTAAATCCCCAACCCACATTGTTATTATTTTAAGGAGGCAGGGCCTCACCTCAGACTCCTGGGCTAAAATGGTTCTCCTGCCTAGGCCTCCTGATATCTGGGACTATAGCCGTGTGCTCCTGCAACTGTCTATTACTTGCAGGTGGTTTTTGTGGGAGAAGAGCTAGTAGGGAATGAAGGAGTTCTATGGCTCTTTTGTGATGTGTTCTTCCCTCAACTTATGTTCCATAAAGGGTAATAGTTGGTATGTTGGTATATAGTATGTTACAGTGAGACCCAGCCAGAGCCAGGTACTCAAGGGCATGTTCGTGCCATCCTGTTCTGGCTGTCACACCCCACAGATTGAGCAGGCTGTGGGCATCGTGGGAGCTGTCATCATGCCACACAACATGTACCTACATTCTGCCTTAGTCAAGGTGAGTAACCTTAACTCTGTGACAACAGAGATAGTTCATGAGCTCTTCTCTCCCATTAGTTGCTGGGGATACAATTGTAGCTTACAACACTTAAGAATCCTGAAGGAGCAAGATTATTTTCTAAGACTGGGTACTTATAAATTCCACATGCTTGTTCTATATTTTTAATCACTAAATTGATCAGGGATTACGGACCCCCCAGGTAAGCTGGGGCTAACATCCTTCGTAAAAGGTCTGAAAACACACTAAGTTTCTTGTTCTTAAATCTGAAAAGCCTGAATGTCCTTGCACAGGTTAAGAGTAAAGGAACCGAACCAAGCTTTACCAGGGTATCTTAATACTGGGCGATTTCAGAGACCCTTATAAGTGCGGTTATATACCCTTAGGACTGAAATGAGCTTGTTTTTGTAGGTCAGTGCTTGTTCTAGCCACAATACTGAGAGTTCAGTAGTCACTCGGTCAGTGGCCCCTGTTTGGGGAATGTGCAGTGTTGTCAAAGGTTATGGACTTAATTGCTTAATGAACTAGGATTTAGGCGAGTGTCGGATCTCTTACGTTTCGTCTAGTCAGTTTGCCTTCTTAATCTCTTAGCTGACTCCAAAGTCCTGAATTGTCCGAGGAAACTTGCTCCAACTGGTCAAAAAATGACTGTTTATGTTGTTTCTAGTCTAGACAGGTAAACCGGGCCAATAAGCAGGAAGTTCGAGAAGCCAACAAGTACTTTTTTATTGAATCCTGCATTGCTCTCTTTGTTTCCTTCATCATCAACGTCTTTGTCGTCTCAGTCTTTGCTGAAGCCTTTTTTGAGAAAACCAACCAGCAGGTGGTGAGTAAGCCAGCGGATGTTGGTGGGACTGCAGTGGGATGGAAAATACAACAGTGACTTGGAACCCAAGAGAAATAGATCTGTAGGATCAACACTGCCTCACACCACTGCGTGCCTGTGAGAATATGCAGTCTCAGTTCTGACAAGGCCTCATCTGATCTAGTTTTGGGCTGGAAAGGAAGCTGGGCTTGGACCCAGGGTTGCCTCATGCTATCATATAGGTGGCTTCACATCTGTTTTGCTCTGTCATATCCTTTTGTTTCCTGTGTATCGTCTTCTGTCTGCCTGCTTGTCAGTCTTGCCATTTGGGATAATGACAGGTTGGGAGGAATCAGTAAACAGTACAGAAACTATAATGAACATAGACTTTATTTGGTCACATCAAGTTCTTTTTTCTTACAATTCCTGATTGAGTGTGTAGTTTTGATCAGGCTTGTTTCTCATCAGCAGGACTTTTGACTCCTGGCTGTGCTTTGACTAAGAGCTTCTCATTCTGGGTTCTCATGTTTCAGGTCTTTTTAAGGGTTTCTACTCCCGTCCTGATTTAAAATGTGCCAGATATCACGTATTACCATATACATTCTGACTCAATAACAATGTTTGGTGGCCTGGAGGTACAGGAAGATTATGGAAGATAACCACAAATAACATTGCTCCCAGGCTCTGCCCACATCACAGCCTGTACCCTGGGTTCTCTCCAGCCTACCCCTTAAACCGAGGACTTGTGTGTGATCCGTAGGGAGCTCTTCTCAAAAGCTGCTCTGAAACTGCTTTGGGTTCTAGGTTGATGCCTGTACAAACAGCAGCAGCCCCTACAGTGGCCTCTTTCCTGAAGATAACTCAACCCTGGCTGTGGACATCTACAAAGGGGTAAGCACATTCAACTTTGTGATCATTGCTCCTGAGTTAATCTTCTCCATGTCATCTAGTCTTTGTGAATTCACTTCAGATCTGACTATCTCCTCTGGTGTATGAAT
The DNA here is from genome assembly GCA_004026905.1 of Hystrix cristata. Classification (NCBI taxonomy): domain Eukaryota; kingdom Metazoa; phylum Chordata; class Mammalia; order Rodentia; family Hystricidae; genus Hystrix; species Hystrix cristata. Next base: position 30,225 of record PVJO010020753.1, read on the forward strand.
TATTTCAGAGATCTACAAGCTAGCCAATCATTTTTTATTGCATGGGAGGGAATAGCAGATCAATAGAAAATGAATTGTACTCCAGAAATTTGGAAAGTCCTGGTGACAGTATATATTTCTAGAGGGTGTTAATTGTGGTGACTGAAGAAAATATTCTTAGTAATCTTTACCAAGGTGTCTCAGTCCCCTTATGCTGGTTACACTGTGACTCAACTAGAGTAGAATACATACACATACTATCCAGCCTTTCCCAGATTTATTTATTTGACCTTTGGCTGCCCTTCTTCTATTTCCTGTAACAGTATGGTAAGCAGAATACTTCGGGAACTGGAATACAGACTTTAGTTTTTTCAGTATTAAGATGGGGGTGGGAGATAAATCTTTAAGAGCTTGGAAAAAAAAAAAAAGAGCTTGCAGAAGAAAATAGACTGTGCTGAGGAATGAGTACACATCCAGCAACACTAGATTGAGAGCTGCTAGAATCAGATCAAGACCTCAGCCTGGGGTGTGGAACAGTGCCCAGCACAATACTTGGTGTAGGTGGTATTTATCAAAGAAGAGGTAGATGTGCCTTGGAGAAATGCTGTTTTAAGCGTTGTCTAAGCAGATCACTGAGCCGCTTGTCTTTCTCCCTTACCTTCCCAGGGTGTGGTGCTGGGTTGCTACTTCGGGCCTGCTGCACTCTACATCTGGGCAGTGGGGATCCTGGCTGCAGGACAGAGCTCCACTATGACGGGAACCTATTCTGGCCAGTTTGTCATGGAGGTAGGTGCTGGTGTCAAATAGAGGGAAGTAACGCAGTTCTTGTTACTTCTCAATCTCACACTTCAAAGGTCTCTGCTTGAACCTCTCCCTGGTCTCTACCTAGTACGGACAGTCATCCTGCTCCTCTTTCTTTCCAGGGATTCCTGAACCTGAGATGGTCACGTTTTGCCCGAGTGATTCTGACTCGCTCTATCGCCATCATCCCCACTCTGCTCGTTGCTGTCTTCCAAGACGTAGAGCATCTCACAGGGATGAATGACTTCTTAAATGTTCTCCAGAGCTTGCAGGTGAGAAGGGAGCTAGAGAAACGCGCACCCCATTCAGTCAGGCGGCTTGAGTTCGACCCTTCGCTACCAAGCCTGGCACTGGG
>PVJO010020754.1:0-31386 GCA_004026905.1 Hystrix cristata
TCCTCCTCTTTCTCCTCCTCTTCCCACCTGGCTCCTGCCACCCTCATCCCTCCTACCCTCATCTGACCACCAAAAGGAAGCAGGCAGAGAAGCAAGGACTCCGCCTCTAGTTTTCCCACCTGCCCCATTCTTTTCTTCAAGCCTGCCTTGGTTTCATCCATCCCTGAGTACATGGACCATGACTTATATTTTATTCCTTTTTTATATAATATATTAATATTATCTACCCTCCCTTCCCAGGACTCCAATGGATGCTAAAAAGCCAAGGAAACAGAGTTTGACTTCCTTACCAATTTTGAAAACAAGAAAGAAACAAAATTTCACCACTGGGAAGGTAAGGATCTTTGAACTGAGTCAAAGACATACCGTATTCTCTACTTCCTGTACCAGCACACGCAGGTACTTTTTCCTCTGTCGTTTTTCTTAAGTAAGCAGGAACGGGGGAACTTAACTGTAAATCATTCAATTGCCAGCAGCAGTTCTCAGGCAGGCTTCCCTCTGTACCCTTTCTAGTTATACGGTAGTTCATTTGGGGCTTATTTTCTGTCTCCCCACTGGACCGCTGTGCAGCGCAGCAGCCACTAGTCGTGCGAGGCTGTGGGCCCTCGGCATGTGGCTAGTCCGGAGAGATGGGCTGTGAATGTGAAATGTGCTACACACAAGGTTTGGTGTGAAAACATGAATATAAAATAGCTTATTAAATCTTTTTTACAGTTGGGTCAATTGTATCAATACCTCGATAAAGTTATCAATTAATATCAATTAATATCAATACCTCGATAAAGTTACAGAAATCCTTTTGTATTGGTCCACGTTCAAATGGTATCCTGAGTGTATACTTCATTAGATAAAATGTATTATTACACTTAAGTTCCCCCGTTCCTGCTTGCTTCTGTGTGGTGGCTGTCAGAGAGGGAAGCGGAGGCTCGCGTCGTGTCTCTGCAGGAAGATGCCTCCTCTGGCAGGCGGCTCCCCAGGCGCCCTCAGGCTGGCTCAGGGCTCCGGGCCCAGAGTCGGGACAGTGCTGGGCACAGGACACCACTTGATGCCTTCTTGTGAAATAAAATCCAGACGACTGTTTATCCATTTTGTTTCCCCTACAAATATTAAGTGTATGCTTGTTTCAGACATTCTAGATGTTGGAAACACAGAAACAAAACAGATCAACAAATTCGTCTCTGTAGGAAGACATGACATTTTGATTAAATGCTGAAAATGGTAAAGACCAGCCATCTTTGCCTTGGTCGCAAAGGGCTGGAACTGAGCAGACCAGTGGTTTTCAGCCTTGGCCATGTATTTGGAATTGCTCAGGGGAGTTTTAAAGACTCCTGAGATCAGAATCTCTAGGTGTTACAGACACTTTCTAAAAAGTTATTTTCTACCACGTGGGGACAGATGTCAACTTTGGTGCCAGCTGTGAGACTTGATTAGGTTCCGTCTCTGACTGTGAACTAGAGCGGTTAGGAGTGGCGGGACTAATGAGGTAAGAGAACAGGAGTTCTCTGGCCGCCAGAGTCAGGAAGCCCAGTAAGTGTGCTTTCCCAGCAGGTGGGGCAGTGCACATCTGTGCTCCTCGCATCCTGGGAGGCTGAAGCAAAAGATTTCTAGTTTGAACCTACCCTGGGCAACCCAGTGACTCGGAGACCCTGTCTCAGGAGGGCTGCAGACTCTGTGGCTCAGTGCGAAGGCCCTGGGTTCAATCCCCAGTACCTTAGAAAAAGAAAGAAAGAAAGAAAAGTTTTTACCTTCCTTTCTCTCTCCATTAAGAGATTAAGCAAAGCACCTGCACCAAAAGGGGTTTCTTATTATAAGACTGGTGTATAACTGAGTCTCATGCATTGTGAGAAGATGGCTGAGGGCCGCACATTCATCCTCAGTTCAGCACTGTAGACACACAAAAAAATCAAAACAAAACAAAACCCAGTCCAGCCGTTTGGTATTACAAAGGAACGGAGATCACAGTCGAACCTGAAGATGCTGCAGAGGGCAGAGAGTCCGGCTGTCATTTGTGTGTAGGTTTTCAGGGCAGCACCTATTATTTATGGCCATGAATTCACCTTTTAGGTGTGAATGAAAGGCTAAGACTAGAAGAATTTCTAATGACCGCAGTCCTAAGACATGTAAAATACAGCCACAAGAAACCAATCTGCATTCAAATGATTGTGACTAATAAGACTGAACTTCCTGTTATATATTGGTGATTTGTGTTTTCTCTTTTTTAAAATGCCTGGACTGGTCATGTATTTATTGCGAGAATATTTTTCTATGGGCTCATCTTTTTATTGATTTGCAGGCTATTTTAAATATTCTGTCCGCTGATGCTGTGTCAACTGTATATGCTGTAAATATCTTCTAGTTTGTTAGTGTGTCTGTTTTTATGTACGTCATCTTTTTAGAGCAGTTTTAGATTTATAGAAAAATTGAGTGGAAAAGTACAGTGATCTCATATATTCTGTCACCTTCCTATTAACATCTTGCACTATTGTAGTTATTACAGTTGATGAGCCGATACTGAGCCGTTAACTAAGACCGTCGTGTACATTCGTGTTTGTGCTTGTGTGTTCTGTGGATTTTGACAAATACTTGCTGCGCTGTGTCCACCATTGGGGTGTGAGACACACAGTTTCACTGACGTGCCCCTCCCTGCCTCACTACACCCCTAGCAACTGGTCTTTTACTGTCTCCATAATCTTACCTTTATCAGAATATCTGATTGTTGGTCATACAATATGGAAACTTTTCAGACTGACGCCTTCTACTTAGCAACAAGTCATTGAGGCTTCTCGATGTCTTTTTGTGGCTTGATAGCTCATTTCCTTTTATTAATGAATAATACAAAATTGTATGAACGTGGCAGGTTCTCCATTCTCCTGTGAAGGAGTATTTTGGTTGCTTTTTATTTTTGGCAGTTATAACGAAGTCGCTATGAGCATTCATGTGCACTTCCTGTGCGGCCATAGTTTTTCAATTCATCTGGGTAAACAGCAAGTGGCACGGTTGCCGGACCATATGTTAAGGCAGCATTCGGCTTTGTAAGAAGCTGTCCGAGTGTAGAGAATCCAGCTAGTGCCCCTCCTGGCTCACACCTGATATCATCAGTGTTTTGGATTTGTGACATTTTGTGTGTCGTGCCATCTCGTTGTTTTAATTTGCAATTGCCCAGAAAGCTATGACATTAGGCATCTTTGCCTCTGCTCATGTGACATCTGTAGATCTTCTTTTGAGGCGTTTCTGGACCTTTCGCCCATTTTTTAAATTGAATTGCTTTCTCATTGAATTTTTAAAGAGCTCTTTGTATATTTCATATACAAGTCCTTTATCAAATGTGTCTCGCACATATTTTCATTTGCTTAACAGTGTCTTTTGCAAAGCAAAAATTTTAATCAATTTTTTCTTTCATGATTGTTCTTTTCATATTGTATCTGAGTCACTGCTGAATCCAGGGTCATACAGAATTTCTCCCAGGTTATCTTCCACAAGCTTTATAGTTTTGCAGTTCATATTTAAGTCTGTAAGTCATTTTGGGTTAATTTTTATGGAAGTTACAAGGTCTTATCTAGATTGATATTTTTATGTTTCAGTCTCCGATATTTTTTCTCACTGTTTGTGAAGAGACTCCCTTCTCCACAGAACTGTCTTTCCTCCTCCGTCAGTGATCAGTGACTCCCTTCGTGTGGGTCGGTTTGTGGGCTCTCCCTGTTCTGTTGCCTGTTTGCCGAGTCTTTCTTTGGTACTGCAGTGCTGGAGGCCTGTAGGTTTACAGGAAGCCTTGAAGTTGAGTAACTAGCACTTGGACTTGGTTATTCTTCAGCTTTGTGTTTCTTATTCTGGGTCTTTTGCCTTTCCATATGAACTTCAGAATCAGTCCACAAAGTAACCTGCTCAGATTTTGACTGAGACTGCACTGAATCTATGGACCAAGTTTGCGAGAGCTAGTATCTTCATGATATCATGTCTTCTTACCCAGGAATATAGAAAATCTTTCCATTTATTTAGATATTTGATATCTTCCATCAAAGCTTTGAAGTTTTTCTCCTATAGATCATGTATGTATCGTATATATTAAATGTATAGCTACATTTCAGTTTCTTGGGGTAAGCCAATAAAAATGGTGGTATGTTTTTAATTTCAGGTTTCAATTTTTCATTGCTGATACATAGAAAGCAATTGACTTTCGTACATTAGTCTTGCATCCTGCAGCCTTGCTATATTTTTGCTGGTCTTTTACTCTATGTTGTCCTTAGATGAACAGAAGTATTTCATTAAAAGTAGATAAATTTATAGGATGCTCTTTTATCTTGTTTGAGAAATCATCCCTGCCCTGAAATCATAAAAATACAGAAGTACCTTTTAAAAATTATGTAATTTTTTCTTTCATCAGTTCTAAAAATTCCTCTAGCCATTTTGTCTTCGTGTTTGCCGTATTCTTTCTCTTCTTCTACAACTGTAGTTAGCATCTGTTAGAACCCACTCGATCCTCCATGCCTACAATCTCTGACCACAGTTTCCATTCTCTGAGCTATTTGTGGTTAATTTCTTCACACTTAACCGCTTCCAGTTCTGTGATCCTTTGTCTATGTATAATATGCTATTAAGCCCATCACTGAGTTTTAAATTTTATTTTTATATTTGAAACATCTAATCTGCTCACTTTTAAATGATCATTTGCTTGATATATTTTACTCACATTTTTAGTTTTGTTATTTCTTTAAGCAGATTGTGTGTGGTCATTTAAAATTTTTTATTGATAATTCCACTATTCCAGTTATGTGAAGGGTGGAGATCTGATTCTGCTGACTCTAGTTGCTGCTAGTTCTCACTCCCAGTACTTCATTTCTTTGCATATTTTGTAACTTCTAAAACTTAGTCTTACTTTGAAGAAAGGGAAACTGAACCTGAGAGAGTACAGATGCTTTGCCAAGGTCACACAGTTAGCGATTGGCAGAACGAGAATCGCAGCCAAAGTCTCTGACTTCGGAGTCCGTGTATTTTTCTCTGTCTTGTGAATCCTTGAAGACCACTGCGTGATGAATGCTAAGTCATCCCACAAGTGCTGACTTTGAGCCAAGCCTTGTCCTTGGTGCTGGGATGCAAAAGCAAACAATGGACACCTTCTTCCCAGCAGCATGGACACGTAAGCAGGCCGGCGGCAGGCACAGTGAGTGCTCTCACTGAGGCAGAAAGGAGGTTTTCTGGAAGCCTCAGGAAAGCTTAAGTTGTCACCTGCTGGCAGCACACTGCACCCTGCTCTTCTGGTGTGCCGGTCAGCCACGGCGCGCCCACAGGGCATAGGAACAGGGCACAGTCCTCACATTTTCCTCTAGGTGAATTGTGCCTCATAGAGCTGTTCAAGGAATGCGAGCTAGAGGGAGGCATTTCAGGCAGAAGAAAGAACGTAGGGAAAGGCGTGGAACAAATCTAAGCCCACAGAAACAAAGCCTTGAAACCGTCCGCTCTAGCCCTCCCACAGGAGGCACAAATCTGCTTGGTGTTATAGGAAAATGTATTATCTAATTTATGGAATCATGCTTGCTTTCAGAATGTTTCTATCTATTCTTAACCGTATCCACGTACCGTCAAATTACAAGCATGAATTTATGTTTAATTTGAGACTTTGGGAGAAGTATTTTATAGTCCCTTGTCGCTCAGTTTCGTGGCAGAGCACAAAAGAGGTCAGTCAGAGGATATCGCTGGATGGAAGCGTGAAGCAAAAAGCTACGTTGGTCGTGTTGTCCTGGACAAGTCGCTTGAATAACCCAAGCCTGTCTTCCTCCTGTAGAACACATCTCATAGTCCCTAAAGTTGCCTCCAGTACCATGATTTTCCAGGCTTCCCTAATGGAGTCCAGAAGAAAACATGTCTCCCCAGTGCCACATACTCTGTGTCAGGCTGGGGACAGCCAGGGTCTCCTGCCTCCACTTCCGCCAGGAGGGGAGGCTGCGGGCAGGGCCCCGGGAGGATGTTGCCTCCGTGAGAGGAGTTCCTGGTCCTCCCGCGTGGCTGGTCCCATTCATTCCACTAATGGGTCTCTGGAGTCCAGTCTTGGCTGTGGCTGCTAGTCAGGAGGCGGCTCCTTCCTGTCTGGGCTCCCCAGGCCTCCTCACACACCTCGGAGGAGCTGTGGGCCCGCTCAGCTGGGAGAGGAAGTCAGCACTAGGGTTAGTACTAGTGAAGGTGACTCAATCCCTGGGCTGCTCCGCCGACTGAGTCCCCGCCCTCTCTCCTCCAGCCCTTGCAAGTCTCTGCAGAGCCTCACTGCCTGACTTGTTGCGCTCCTTGGCGAATCCCTGAAGATTTATTTCTCTCCCATCACAACCCCTCCCTGTGTTCCTGCATTTGTTTTGGGCTCTTGGTTGTTCTGCTCTCTGGGAAGGAATTATGGAATCTACGAGGAGGAAGCTGTGATCTTGAGTGTTAGATGCCAGCCCAGGTTTATTACGGCACACAGCTCAATTACGTTCACAGGCCAGGTCTGCCGCCCGGTCGGACACCGAGACAAAGCGATCGGCCTAGCAGACCAGGTCTGCTAGGCCCACCATTAGGTTAACGCAGCTCAATTACGTTAACACAGCTCGATTAAGGTGAAACAGCTCAATTAGGTAGAAACAGCTCAATTGGGTTCGCAGCCCAGATCCGTCACCCGGGCGCAGCTGCTCAGAATCACAGCCCAGCGGCTCAGGACCGCAGCTGCTCAGAATCACAGCTCAGTGTCTGCGGCGTCTCGGGACCACAGCTCGGCGTCTCAGGATCGCAGCGTCTCAGGACCGCAGCGCCTCCGGATCACAGCTCGGCGTCTCAGGATCTTGGCGTCTCAGGATCTCGGCGTCAATGGCCAGACTCCACGCAGAAGTAAGGCAGCGGAGACCGGGCAGAGGAGAGAAGGAGCGGGCGGGCTGGCGACGCTCGCCGTGGAGACGTTGCAGCTCTTTTGTGATCTCCCGGCTCCTCGTCTTCTCTCGAGCGAATGCGGCAGCAAATGGCTCGGATAGTTGCCTTTTATCCCTTAGTCGCCGCCCCTTTCGTGACGTTGGAGGTTCGAAAAGTACGCGCTTAGGATTGGTCCTTTCTGTATGGGGTGGTTGGGTGGTGGGTAACGCCCCTAGGTAAATTGGCGCGACGGACCTAATTGGGGACTCTAGTCGGGGGGGAGGGGCCATTGTTTCCGCGGGAGATTCTGGCATAGAGAAGGGAGAAGGAGGGGTTTTCTTTTGAGAAACCAGTGACGGCCATTTTGGGTATCTGTGGTGGGTCATCCTAACATTGAGCCTCACAGAATTTGAGCCTCGTGTGCCGATACAGCCACAACCCGGCACTGGGGAGGTTTTTTGGTTTCAGTTTTGGAGGGAAGAAAAAAAGACGAGGAAGACCTACCCGAGAAATAGAATCGCCTATGAGGTACGAGTGAGACAGGCTCGCATGGTGAAAGGTGCCTTTCTGACAAGGCAGGGCGCCCCGATTCCCCGAGAGCCAGGCTGCCCTCTCTGCTGGACATTACAGATGAGGCTGTCCAGGGCGCTGTCTGAGGTGTCTCGGCGTCCTGCGCTGACTGGTCCTGCACGGGCCAAGAGAGAGGCAGGAACGTCCTCCCCAGAGGTGCTTGGGTAAACTGCAGACCTCTCACCTGAGGGCAGGAGCATTTGCAAACTGGGGTCCCGCCTGTGTGATGCAAATGCAGACTAGGGAAGGGGAGGCCGTGCTCCAGGCAGAGGACACTGACAGGGGTGTGGGGCTGGGGTTCCGCCCCTCTGGGGACCTCCACCGTGGTCACACGGTCAGTCACGGTGACTCTTGATGGGAGTGGGCTTCTAGCTGATTGGGTTTGAGAGGGATTTTTGTCCTGAAGTGAACCGTCCAGTTCCCCATTGCCTCCAGTATTGTCTGTGAGTGGAGACCCACTTGTTTGGATAGACCCTTTCCTTCCCAGGCATTGTTTTTGGAAATGCAGTGGCCTCTGAGAGGAGGTGTGGGCAGCTGGAGTCCCCTGTGTGAGTAGCCCAGTAGAAGGATTTCTTTCCACAAAGACGTGCAGGAGCAGGAGGGCGGTGGCCCTGGGGGCATGGAAGCCACTGCAGTGTGGGGGCCACGCAGTAACACTGGGGAGAGGGATGGACCTCGCGGAGGTGGGCTGAAGTCAAAACTCAGCTGTTTCTCAGGGTGGACACATGCTAGGTTGCCCTGGTTCTCCCTCCTTCCTTTCTTGCTTTTCTTTCCTTCCTTCCTTTTGCGAACATGTCAGTGCCTACTAATGTGAGAAACCTATTAGGCTTTGTAACCCTGGGATGAGAACCAGATCTTTATTAAAGACTGACCATCCAGCAGAGGAAAGATGTGAGACAACCTTGTCCCTCGTACCTTGCGGGTACCTTGACAGGAGCCAGTACAGAGCACAGAGTGGCGTGAGGGTGACAACCCCAGAGGGGATGTTCACAGAGGCTTCCTGTGCAGAGCGGTGCCTTGGCCGGAGCTCCCGTGTGGGCACCTTCCTCAAGTCAGTGAGGGTGGCATGGAGCAGGGGAAGGGTGCTAGGCGGGAGGTGGGAGAATATTCCAAGCAGACTGGAGCAGCAGCAACAGTGCTGCTGCGGTGTGAGCGGCATGCGTTGGGAAACCTCCAGTCTTCTCAATGGCAGGCGCTAACAGCAGGCAGGGCCATGACAAGGGACGAGGCCGGGAGGCTTTGTGTGCCGGGGACTTCTACACTCTGGGAAGCCGCTGGAAGATGTAGGCTTCCCTGCAGATGTTCCTGTTTAATTTCTAAGGTGACTCAGACAGCAGAGGATGGGTGGTGGAGGAGGGGCAGGGAAGGGGACCAGGACAGCAGGTGCCTTAAGTGGGGGTACAGTGGGCACAGTCTCGATGGGGTAGCCTTATTCTCACCCAGTTATGCTGCTCATGATTAGAAATTGTTATGGGTTACAGGTGGATGACCCCCTCAAAGCCTCGTGTGCTTGTAGGTGGGGCTTTGGAAGGTGACTGGACCATGGGGGTGTGATAGTCATCAGTACCCTGGTCCACTTATGAGTTTATAGCCAAATGTGATGCTGGGAGGGGAAGCCTGGTGGAGGAAGGCAGGTCCCTGGGGGCAGGGCCTGGAAGGGTTTCTCTCTCTCACCCCTTGACGTGCTGCTTCCTGTCTGCCATGCTGTGAGCAACTTTCCTCCGCCCTGCCCCCGTGCCCTCACTTCCTGCCTTAGAGCGAACCGACTGTGGACCAAAACTTCTACAAACTGGAGCCGAAGTAAACCTCTCCCTCTTTAAGATGTGGGTGTCAGGTATTTTGTCCCAGCAATGAATAAAGTGACTCACTCTGCTTCCTGTAGTCAGCTCATGTTGATCAGTGTGGATTTGCAGTTGAGGCCTTTCCTCAGGCCGTCATACCAACAATCCCTGAGGGACCTCACCCCCAGGCAAGGAAAGGGACCCTTGATGAAGACCCTGCACCCATCCCAAGCCCCCAGCAAGTCCCATAAGTCATTTTGATACAGGTGATTCCGAATTCAGGTGCAGAGTTCAGGACTATCACAGAGATTCCAGGTGTGATGGCTTAGAGGTCAGTGAGAGGCCAAAGGACAGTGTCACAGAACTCACCATCTGGATGGACAGTTCCATTCCTCCACTCTGAATATGGGGTCTCACACACATACTTTCTCCTACCCCCGGGATGCTGTGCTTTGTGTGCTGCTTGAGTATGCTGCTAGATCAAGTTACTGGTGAGTCCACAAACCTGTGCGATGCACACTATCTGAGAAGGGGCTCTGGGTGTGTGGAGGTGCCGGTGTCACCAGCCCTTGGCGGCTTGATAACCCTGGGGCTGCAGGAACCTGGCTGTGAGTTTCCTCTGCTGGTCATCCAAGATTGCTGTACAAGTATAATTTTTTGTATGTGCCATGATGTGAAAAGATTAAGCACGGTTCTATTCAACAGTCTCAGCCTTGGCTGCACAAGGGGGAGAATGGTTGTGTTAGTCAGTTTTCTGTCCTCAGGACAAAATGCCCGAGACAATCAACTTATAAAGAAGAAGGGCTTATTCTTGGCTGACAGTTGGAGAGGCTCAGTCCATGGTCACTTGGCCCCATCATCTCTGGGGCTGGTGTGAGGCAGTATGGTATATCATGGCAAGAGTGCGTGGTGGGGCAAAGGTGCTCACTTCTTAGCTGCTGGGAAGTGAGAGAATCAGACAGAGGCCAGACCTCACAGCCTCCCACTGGGACCCGTATTTTAAAAGTTCTTCCACCTCCCAATAGTGTCAGACCTGGCTATCAAGCTGTTAGCACAGGGATCTTGGGGGACATTTGAAATCCAAACATATCAAGGTTGTGTTTAAAGTGCATTCCCAGAGGTCACCTGAATGAGTCTTAGAGATGGGTGGTACCTTGGAGGCTCTGTCTTGCCCAGCTCCCGATTTCATGCACACCTCTCCCAGAAGTTCCTCAGGGGACGGACTCTGGCCCGTCCAGTGATGAGTGCTGATGACCTCACGGGGCTCCTATTCTATTTGTGGACAGCTAGACTTCAGACAGTCGTGCTCTTTGTCAAACCAGAACAAGTTCCTTGTAATTCCCACTCCTTGACCTGATTCTGTCCTTTTGATCATGTGGAATAAATACACTTTATGTCAAAAGTGACAGTCCTTCTGCCATTGCCTTTCCCCCAAGAGTTCTGTCTGTTTTCATAAAAGACTAATTCAGAACAGTTCTAGATTTACAGAAAAATTGAGCAGAGAATACAGAGAGTTCCCAGTACCATTCCTCACTTTTACCTGGTTTCCCATGTTACTAATAACTTACATCAGGATGGTGCATTTGTTACAAGGAATGAGCCAATATCCATCTGATGTTCGCAACTAAACTCCATACTCCCTGAAAATTTCTTAATTTTTGTTTAACGTCCTTTTTCTAAGATCCCATCCAGGATCTCATATTTCGGCCGTCCCCAGCATGACTGGAAGACAAGTTCTCCACAAACCATGTGGTGGGGCAGGAGTGGTGGTTGCAGGACGATTCAAGTGCATTACATTTAGTATGTCCTTTATTTATATTATTACATTGTAATATATGAGGAAATAATTATACAACTCACTACAATGCAGAATCCCGGCTACCTTGTTGTCAACATGGATTGCATACCGTGGTGACTCAGTGATCATCTCTAATAATTGTGCCTCATTATCTTTTACTATTTCACCAACCCGTCTAGTTACTGTGCTGGCTGCAGGAGGAACACGTGCCACCTTTTGAACTTCAGCCTTTCCTAAAAATCAATGACAAATGTCCTTAGCAGCAGACAGGATTAACTCTTCATCAACAGTAAAGGGCCTCTTAGCTTCGGCAATGAGGTCAGTCACTAAGAATGATCCTCTCAGTGCAGACACATTTGATGGAGTGGCCTTCAAGATGCTTGTGTCGAAACACTCCAAAGGCTTGTCTTTGAATGCAGGGTGCTTGGTCTCCAGGGGCAAAGCAGTTTGGAAGTTTTCCGGGCTTTATTGGATAGCTGCCATCACGTATTATCCAAGGTGGGCTTGGAGAGTGTGACTCTCCTGTTGCAGTGAACCTGTAATCTAAGTAGGAGTTTTGGTGTTTTCTTTTAGATGCAGCTTTCTTTTCGTTGGCATCTTAGCATCTTCTGCTGTCTCGTGGTTGAGTCTTACCCTCTTTCAAAGAAGCTCACCAGTCATGTTTGGTCTTTACTCGCTTTGGTTAGGGTTAGCTTGTGGGCTACAGAAACTGACTGAGACAAACACGCAGAGCAGTGAAGAGGCAGAGACAGAAGAGGTAAAATAACAACTGGGCTATGCACAGACTAAAACAAATGTGGGGTTCTGACTTAAAGCCTACCACCAAATGCAGTTTAATTGTCACTTGCCACTCACTCGTGGGGTCCTGCTACAAGTCTGCAAGCAAGTGATTTACTACAGTCTGTGCAATAAGCTGCTCAGCTAATGTTAATCTGTATTTGCAGTTGCTCCCCAGTGCTAACATCACTATCTCAGCTCCACCTCAGGTCATCAGGTGTTAGATTCTCATAAGGAGCGTGAAATGCAGATCCCTGGGGTGCACAGTTCCCAGCAGCGTTCTCACTCCTGTGAGACTGACTCTCCTGCTGACCTGACGGTAGGCAGAGCTCAGGTGGTAACGTGAGCAGTGCGGAGCAGCTGTAAACAGAGATGAAGCTGCTCTCACTCGCTCCTGCTGTGAAGCCTGGTTCCTAACAGCTCACCAACTGTCTCCTCGGTCTCCTCTTGTTGGAAGAGTTCCTCAGTTTTCGATTACCTCTGCAGTTTTGAGTACTCGTCAGGTATATTATGGGATGGGATTCACTTGTTTTTCTCACTATGAGATTGGGGTTATAGGTTTGGGGAAGAAATTTCTCATTTAAGTAAAGTTCCATTTTCATCCAGTCATACCAAAGGCACAGACTATCAACGTGATTTATGACTGTTGCTGTTCACCTTGCTCACCTGGCCGAAGTCCAGTTATCCCATTGTAAGGTTATCCTCTTACTCCTGTCTGCTGTACTTTTTGGAACTATTCGTTAGGCATTGTCCACACCTAAGGAGTTGACATTCGTGCTCCCCTTCCCGTAGGGTACACTATCTATGCAACTCATTCCTCCGTGTGGGAGATCTGCCTCTTCTCTCCATTTATTACTTTATTACATCATATGTCTCAACAATATGTACGAATGGATTTTTTTTTCTTTGTGTTATAATCCAAATTATTCCAGCTTTGGCCATTGTGAGTTCCCATGCTCCTTTGACATTCTCCATCAAGGTGGATTTCTCCCTGCCCCCTTTTTCTTTTAGCACTTCCTTACTTTCTGTGACTACAATATACTGTAAGCGCATTGTATGTATTTCCTTTCCCAGTCCCAGAATCAGTCATCTCTCCAAGGATCCTATGTTTCTCTTGGGAGAATAGTGTTAGAAACCAGGATCTGGGTGCTAGGCATGCTTATTTCTAGTGGGCTGTTATTGCTTGTTGGTCCTCTCAGCTGACAGAGGAAATATGTGTATTCGCGTATGTGTATACTAACCTATACGTGTGCACACATCTGCTGAAATTCTGAGTTTTTAAAAATTCTTTTCTCAGATTAAATCTTTTCTAACCGTGGGGAGCTTCATGCCATCTTGCTCATTCTTCATCAGTTCAGAGCCTCTGGTTTTCCTGTTTCGTGAGAAATTACGAAGATCACTTTCTGCATCTTGCAGATGAGGAAAATGAACTTTACCAGACGATGCCAGCACATCCAAGCACTAGTTTCAGTGTTTTACACACATTAATTTATTCAATCCTTACAACAACTGAACGAGGCTGTTACTGACATTATTTCTATATTACACACGGAAAGGTTAATAACTTGCTCAAATCCAAATAATGACTAGGAGCTACTGGATTCAAAATGGAAGAGTGTGAGTATCAAGTCCATACTCAAAAGTATTATGTTATGTCCCATTACTTCTTGTCTCAGTTACTGTTCTCATTGCTGAGACAAAGCACCCAACACCCACAAGTTAAATAAGGAAAGGTTTATTTTAGCTCACAGTTTGTAGAGGTTTCAGTCCATAGTCAGTTGGCTGCAAGGCAGGGCAGCGTGGCAGAGGAGAAACAGTCCATGGCAGGACAGGCAGCCAGCCTACACGTTCCTTTGTGTGCCATCTAGGCTACAACCCTATTGGTCAATGCCGCCCACAGTCAGAACTATGCTAAGCCAGTCAGTAGCCTAATCCAGTTATCATACACTCTTAATTCAGTATCACACACCCCTGATCCAACCACTTCCCCAGAGCCCCACCTGTGAGACATGAGGCTTTGGGAGGGCATCCAGATATAAGCCAGAACACTGCTGAAAGAAGTCTTTCTGAAATAGCGTTTTGCACATAATATATAAACTGTCAGTGCTCCATTTTTGCCTGTGGGATGAATGAAGACCATGTCTCCTAGCCTATCTGTCAGAGCTTTCCGCAATCCACAGTCAGCACCCTGCTCCCACCGACACAATCTGAGCAGTGAAGACCCCAGTCTTGCTTGGATACTATCATTTCACCTGCTGAACCTGCTGTCTTCCCCTCCTCTCAGTTAAAGCCCAGACCAAGCATCCCCATCATCCATTCCAAACCGCCCCATCCTCTCGGGCTGGTTGCACTGACAGTGATATCTTCTTTTTTTTTTTTTTTTTTTTTTTTTTGACATCCACTGTCCATGCTCTTTGTCTGATACTTAGTCTGGGTTGTATTTCTTAATGTACTTTTCATTTATCTATCATCCCCCTCACTGCATCCTTGAAGTCAGTCTGTTTTTATTGATGACACTCTGAGAATGAATCCTGACAAACCAACTTAATGAGAAATTGAGACTCAGTGATATTTACAGTTGCAGTATTTCCTCATCTATCATCATTTTCCCTCTGATAGACGACCCTCTGCATATACTGTATACTGGCCAACACCCACACTCACACCAATTCTGGGAGGTCAAGACTGGCTAGTCTAAATAGTCCCCATGAGTCCAGCTCTTAGCTATGCTGGCGGATAAGCTGACACATTGTACCCAGTTGCCAGATTTCACAGCTAGGGACCTGGCCCTGCCACATCTAGCTTTGGATAAATACCCCTCCTTTCCCCAGGGAAGTTGGAGAAGAACCCCTGAATTCTCCTTCAAGAAGCAGAACTTATATTCAAGCTGTGGCCTGTTAGCTAAACTTTTTGTCACAATTTTTGCCACATCTTGTAGCACTTGCACTCCATTTTATTTTTGTTACTTAAATTTTAGTATTATCCTTAATAATAGCCACAACATCCATGTTTATTGTGCAAGTTAGTTTTCCAAATGGCTAGTAAAATAAATGCACAGTCCTTAGGTAAGTGTTTATCTGGATACTGCACACAATTACGTCACATATCTCTGTCCTGTGCTCACCAGCCTTTGGGACACACCACTATTGAATTTCGTCTTTTTCCTTTCCACCCCTTTGTAGGCGTCTCTTCTGATTGATCCCTGATGTTCAGGTTGGGCATTTACATTCTGGAAGATCCCACTAAGTCTCTTTTGGACTCCTTTGGACAGAAAAGAGTTCTATGCCACACTATGAGCATTTTCTTTTCTAAAGAGAAAGAACTACTTAGTTTTTTATTCCTTCCCATGTCCAAGGATTCAAGCTAAGAATTTGTTTGAAGAAAGCATTATTACTGTGTTGATTTTTTGAGGGCAAAAACCATAGTCAACCCCTGATTAATACTCATGGAAAGATCATTTCTCTGGATGATAATTCATTTACTCATTCAATAAGTGCTGCTTTGAGCTTCCATTAACTCTTCTTAGCTTTAGGGTCAGGAAAGCTGGCTTCAAGTGTACCTTGTTTGTTCTCATAAAACAAAATAACATCCAAGTAGCTTGAGAAGAAACCATGTCAAGCATTATTATAATTTTCTTCCACTTGATCCAGGTTGAGAGTTAACCTTTGGTCCAAGTCCAAAAGCTGCCTTCCAAAATCAAGAACCATAGAATGACCCGGTTTTTATATAAGGTAAGAAGCAATGATTCGTGCCTTTTCTCTAAGAAAGGATGAGGGCAGGAGGATGGGTGGATATCTTTCAGCAAACATTTGTGGTCACCTCAGCTTGGCAATGAAAGCATTCTATCCACATCTTACGCTCCCTCTCCATACAATTTTTCCTACCGTCTGTCTTTCATTTTGCACTTTATTTAGGTATTGCGTTTCTCATATGAAAGAAACCACGTGATATTTAAGCTTGCATGTCTGATTTCCTTCACTTAACATTATGGTCTCAAGATAAAGAAGTCTATCCTTCTTTATGGCAGAGTAGTACTCCATTGTGTATAAATACCACATTTTCTTTATTCATTCATTTGTTGATGAACATATAGGCTGCTTCTGAGATTTAGCGATTATTTATTTATTTAAATTTTTATTAGTACATGTTTGCCATTCACAATGATTATATTCATTGCAGTGAATTTGTACATGCACATAACACATCTCAATTCTCCCCTCCTTTTGCCAGCATTAGATTCATTCATTTATAGAATCTCTATACTGATTTTCATAGTGGTTGTATCAGTTTACAGTCCCACCAACAATAAAGGAGAGTTCCTTTTTCTACCCTGCAGCCTCTCCAGCATTTGTTATTGGCTGATTTCTTAACAACAGCCATTTTTTCTGGAGTGAGATGGAATCTCAGTGTTGCTTTAATTTGCATTTCTTGAGTGGCCAACAATGTCTAACATTTTTTCCATGTATTTTATTTGCCTTTTGTACTTCTTTTTCTGAGAAGTGGCTGTTCATTTCAGATGCCTATTTTTTGATTGGGTCTTTAAATTTGGGGGCTTAATTTTTTTGAGTTCTTTATATATTCTAGATATTAGTCCTTTATCTGAGGAATAGCTGACAAAATTTTTCCTATCCTGTGGGGTGTCTCTTTACTTTGTTGGTGGTTCCCTTTTCTGTGCAGAAGTTTTTTAATTTGCTGCAATCACATTTGTTGATTCTTGGTGTTATTTCTTGTGCAACCAGGGTTCTTTTCACAAAGCCTTTTCCTCACCTATCTTCAAATGTTTTAACCAGCAGATTAAGTGTTTCTGTCTGCATGTTTAGGACTTTGATCCATTTTGATTTTAGTTTACTGCATGTTGAGAGATATGCGGACAGCCAGTTTTCCCAGCAGCATGTTTTAAAGAGGCTGACTTTCCCCCAGAGAAAATATTTGGCCCCTTGTCAAAGAAAAGGTAGCTAAGTGTGTCTGGAGTTGTTTCTGTATCCTCTATTCTGTGCCGTGATCCACAGGTCTGTTTCTTGCCAATACTGTGCCGTTTTTATCACTGTAACTTCATAGTATAACTTGAATTTCGGGATGGTGATGCCTCCTGCCTTGCCCTGGTTGCCCAGAACTGCTTTTGCTCTTCTAGGTCTCTTCTGGTTCTGTATGAATTTTAGGATTGCTTTCTCTAGTTCTCTAAGGAACACTGTTAGTATTTTGATTGGGATTGCATTACGTCCGTGTAACAGTTTTGGAAGTATGGCCATTTTGACTCTGTACAATTTTAACTGTATTGCTGTTTATTGATAGTCAGACTGTCTTCCAGTCAATCAACCAATCAACCAATCAATAGAGCAGGGCGGGGATCCAAATAAGAAGGTCAACAGAGGAAATGAGAGTTGGTGTTGTGCCATGTAAGTTTTGCAGTCTACAGCAGGAAGGACTTCCTTGTGTCTGGGTGGTAAGACACTGGAACAATGCCAATAGTGGCCACCATTTATGGCACAATCTATGTGTTTACCTCACAAAGACCCTGTGAGGTAGGTTCCACTCTCGTCTCCAGGATAGCAATGAAATGTTGAGGCTTAGAGAGAGCCAACATGGCCTGTTCAAAGTGTGCAGTAATAAAGTGTGCAGTGCGACTCACACCAGAGCCCATTAGCGAGGTTACTCTGCTCCCTCCAATCCACATTTCTCTCCAAGAACTTGGGTTTGGCTCATCCTGTGGGGAGGCGGTAGATGAAATGACCGCGGGAGACATTTTCTTGCCAGAGGGTTTGGTAAAGTATCCATTTTCTGCTTCTAGAACACAAGCACTAACATTACTTCACACCCTCTTATGGATACCAGTGGGAAGAAGAGCCCAGTTAGTTTCCCACACATCAGCAACAAAACCCTGCCGGAAGCGCCCCGGCAGTGTCAGGTGAGGACAGGGCAGTGGACGCGACCCTGAGCAGGTGGAAGGCCTGGTGAGAATCCAGAACCGAGTCTAGAAGGGCCAGGGAAGGCGAGGGAAAGCACAGTGCTGGCTGGGAGTTGGGTTCAAGTCCTGTACTCACTCTCTGCTATAAATGGAAATATCTGCCGCTGACTTTCTTTTATCTACAAAATGGGCTCTTTGTGAAGCTGTGGTGAAGAGTCACTGAGGAAAGGAGAAAATGAAGTTCAGTGTATAAATGGTGCACATAAATTACTGTTTTCTTCCCACATTCTCTACCTTTTCTGCGCACGGATTAAGTGAGATAATACACAGAGAAGTAACAAGTTAAATAGGTATTATGCACACCTACATTCAAGTTCATGTGCCCATAGCAAGTTACATTATCTAGTTGGCAACTGGCCTCCTTGAAAGCAACAGTAAAAACTGTTCTCATAGCTTCCTGTGGTGGCATCTCTCGAGTAGCGCACACGGGTCTCCCAGGGCATCACATGAGAGTCAGACAATTCCTTTGAAGAAAGAGTGAGAAAAACTAACGTCTCTTAACTTCTCTTTCCTCCCTGAACAAGGAGGAAAAGAGGCTGGCTAGATGTGGGTGTTCTGGGTCAGATAAGTGGTTTATGACCCCAGGAGAAGCCTAAATAGTCCTTTATTGCAAACCTTTTTCCCTGGACAGGAAAATCAAACTAATAATCAGGTGCTGGCCTCTGAGAACAAGACTTCAGAAGTACTGTTCCACTCTAGCATTAAAACCCAAGACGGCGAAGCTGAGAAGTCTCCGAGGAAGCGCCAGGCGCCTTTGACGGCGGCAGGTATGGTTTGGGGCAGTGGCAGGATGGGGAGAGTGGTGATGGGTGTCAGGGTGTTGAGAGCGGGGCTGCGTCGTCAGGGTGCTGGAGAGTGGCTTGGGACGACGGTCCAGGCTTAGCCTTTCCCAAGAGGCGAAGCGGCGGTGAACCCTGGCTTCCCACCCTCCGTGTGTTGGTGGAAGGAGGCACTGCCTCGGCCCTGGGAAAGCTCTCTTGGGGACAGGGAGGAGTGAGGGGGAGGAGGAGCTCTGAGTGGAAACGTGCGGAATACAGAGCGTGGAATGTTCTGGAGTTCTCCTCCCTCCCCCAGGAGATCTTGGCGGGAAGATCCAGGGAAGACCTCAGCCGGGCGGCAGAGGCTCCCGGGCTGGCTGGGCGGACGTGCGTGTGGAGCAGCCCAGTCAGAGGGCAGGACGCCGGCTGTGCACCGAGTTCTGTGTGGGGCGGTCAGCCGTCCCGCCCATGAGGCCTGCCACGGCGGGCCAGAGAGGTCACACGCAGGACACGGGTGTTGTCGGCCAGGAGCCAGACGCCTCAGGAGGCTCAGGAACTCGTGACCTCCTGGGCCCGACGGCAGGGAAGCCACCCGACACCCGCCATGCGCCAGCCTTGTCCGGGGCTCGCAGCTCTTGTGCCACAGTGCCGGAATGCAATTGCTCGTCCTTCTTCTCCACGAGGAGATAATTTCAATTCTGAGCTAGTTGTGCCTTGCCAGAGGTGATATCTGCTGCCTTGTTCCTGGCCTTGCTTCTGTCCCCTGAACAGAGAACATGCCTCACTCAGCTCGCCCACCACACAGAGGAAGACGGAGATCTCGCGCCCCACACCTTTTCCCTCCTCCTCACAGTTCCTTCTCCAGTTCTTCAGCAGTCGGTCGAAGAAGATGGAGCCCCTTCCCCGAGTCTGGTTTCTCGCTGAGAATTCTCCAGGTTTTCTCTGGAAGTCTGGGGTAACAGGGAGGTGCAGACACACATTCCGCCTGTGGCCTGAGGCTCACTGTGGCTCACGGTTGAGGGCGAATGATACCAGCTGGCCTGAAAGTTGAGTGCAGGTCGCCCGCCTGTCCCTGAAGACGCTGCAGTTCTCAGACCTCTCCGGGCAGACTCTGTACCCTGATTTCACATGGACTCAGGCAAACGAAACCGTGACAGAAGACTCCTGTGGATTACTCCTGGATTTTCTTACCCGACTCATGGCCCTTTGGGCATTCAATTCTCCTCTCCCTACGGTTGTGTTTTCCTTTTGACTTGCTGAAACAAGTGCAAGAGCTTGACATTTGTCCTTGTTACATTTCCACTCGGTGAGATTGCTGATATGTGGTCCCTCAGTGAGCCCCCGGCTTGAGGACAAGGTTTGTGGGCTGGAAAGGAGATCACATCGTCAGCACCCTGGTGCTGGGCAAATCCGTGTGCTGCCTCAATTTAACTCAGTTGTTGTGCTTTTCCCTCAGAGGCCCTTAAGTGTTATAAGAATCAGCTGTCCCTTTACGAGCAGAGTGAAATCCTGGGCTACACGGAGCTGTGGTTTCTGGGGCTTGAAGCTAAGAAGCTGAATGTGGATCCTAAGAAATTCAGCAAGACAAGTTTTGACGATGAACACGGCTCCTACATCAAGGTGACGAGAGACCAGGTCATGGCGATCTCGGGCTTGGGGCAAGAGGCAGCATGGGGAGGCAGAAGGCAGGGGTGCTTTATAGCGTTTTGTATTGATATGTTGGGGACTACGCATCTTGATTTTAGTAGGTGCTAAACCAAAGAAATACCATGTTTAAAGGATGGAAGAACATGCAATTTAGTATGCAAAATACCTGCTAAAAGAACACTGATGTTCTCCAGGGGTATTTAAGGCCACAGATATACATCCTGGGTGAGCTCGCACAGGCTCTGTGTGCACCTGGACCCCTGGAAAAGGCCAGACTGCAGGAAGATGCAGCCTCCTCAGCACCATCTTTCTTGTTCGCTCTGTACAATCCCATATGTGGATGCCTTTCTATCTCATACTGGATGTTGTTTCTCCCACACAAAAAAATAGTTTTTTATCACTGTAGTCCCCAGTGCATAGCACTTAACTTCCTTCCATTTTCCAAAACTTGATCCGGACACCTCCTCTCTCCCTCCTCACTGGACCTGTGGGCATCCTGGGTGGTGCCTCTTCCTAGGCTGATGGTTAAAGTGAGGCAGTGATCCCCACTTCTGAGGCTGTCTGGATGAGTGGTGCTTTGTTTAGCAGGGTGGGAGCTTTCTAGAGCTTCCTGCTGTGGACATTTCATCACAGCTTGGTTCTAGGAGAGAAGATGAAATGGCTTCATGGAAAAGGTAGATTTTCTTAATAGCATGAAGAGCTAAGTTTCTCAAGTGTCGCTATACATGCAAATGCTTGGAGGTCTCTCTAAAATGCAGATTCTTATTCAGCAGGACTGGGGTGGGACCTGAGATTTTGCATTTCTAAAAAGCTCCTGGACTTTAGACCTCACTATGAGAAACAAGGATAAAATTTTTGGCACATAGCCTCCATCTAGAGCCTAGATTCTCAGCAATTCTAGATCAAGGATCCATTTGGGAACTTGATAAAAGCTGTGGGTCTTCATTTCAGAAAAGGCAGCCTGCACATACCAAGGGGCCCTTGGTTAATAATGTTCAATATGAACCTTACCTCAGTTCATTCCAGACATCCTCAACCCTTCCCTCCCTGCTCCTGCTCATACTCTATCCTACCAGAGGCTAGAGTCTGGGAAATTCCCTAAGGATGTCAGTTCTACCCTTAAGTGAATTCAGTGGCACTCAGTTCCAAAGTTTTGGTTGGAAGAGAGAGATCATGTGCGTTCTCTATAATCTCCAAATCTTCATCCTGTACACAAAAATACGTAATGTTTCCAGTTTCCACAAAAATATGTAATGTAGACAAATAAGCAACTTAGCTACATTGGTATATTTGTCAAAAAATGTTCATTTTTATACCTATTTATTGAGCACCCACATACACTTAGGCATCTGATAGGCTCTGAAAATATAAAGGGAATTGTCATAAATGAGTACAGCGTGGCCCTTGCTCTCAAGTAGGCACAATTAACATTAAAGTTAACATGTAAGCAAATGATCATGGTGCAGCCAAACTGGTGGTATGAAGATAAGTCCAAATGCTGGGAAAACACTCATGTGCCTTCACACTGACTTGTGTGCAGATTCTGTCCTGTTCCCTTAAATTACAAGTAGACTAACCCACTTCCATATATCAGTAATGTTTCTCATGCTCTAATTAGCAGTTTTGATTCCTCCCCCATGAAAAGACCCCAGCACCCCCCTACTCACACTCGCAAACAACACATCCTGGAGACTTGTACACATGCATTCTCCACCTCTCCAGACTCATGAGTGTAGCACTGGGAATCAGAGACTCGCAGAGCTTGAGGACGCTAGAGGGCATCTTGTCCAGAGTCTCTTACCGCCTTTACAGACGAGGGCGCCGCAGCTCATGGCGGGCACGTGGCTTGTCTGCAGCCGCCTAGCCGAGGTCTTTAATGGAAAATGTCCTGTGGCTCTTTTTGAAAACTTGCCTCCTGGTTTCCAACATGTGGAGAGATGTGGATGATTATGACTTTTGGAAAATGTGGCTCTTACCATGTACTTTGCTAGCAATGCAAAAAGAGGGTGAAACCTGGATGAGTCCAGGGAGGCACAGAGTTGGCCAGGAAGAGGCAGAGCAGGCCTAAAGCCTCGACCAGGGAGGGCCAGAGAGGGAACGAGCCCCAGACTGCAGCAGCCACTCACTTTAAAGAATCAGAACTTCCAAAAGAGAAGGGACCTCCGGTTTTATCCAGCCCTCTTGTGTACAGGTCCTAAGACATGTAGTCAGCGGGGAGACCAGTCCTAGAACCCCGAGTGTCCAAGGGCCATTTAGTGTTCTTAGCACGGCTTGACAGGATTAAGCCTGCAGGACTGTTTCCTTCGCCACCTGGTGGCCTGAGGTCCAAGCAACAACCTGACTGTCGTGGTAGCCGGGAGCAGAGGGTGGGAGCTCCAAGTCTCCCCAGGAGCCGGCCAGAGCTGAGGCTGGGCTCCAGGCCCCGGGCCAGGGAAACCAAGCGCCTTCGGCCCTCCTGCAGGTCCTGCACGACCACATTGCCTACCGCTACGAAGTCCTGGAGATGATTGGGAAAGGGTCCTTTGGACAGGTGGCCAAGTGCTTGGATCACAAGAACAATGAGTTGGTGGCCTTGAAAATCATCAGGAACAAAAAGAGGTTTGGCTCAAGGGGAGGCACAGGCCGTGGCACAGGGACTGCCCTGTTCTGGCAGCTTCAGGATGCCGACCCTCTCGGACTCTTCCTCTTTCTTTTCCTTTTCCTCCTTCCCTCTCTGTTTTATTCGATGAAAGGCTGCCTTAGTTACTTTCTCTCGTTGCTGAGACAGAATACCCGACACCCAAGGTTAGGTAAAGAAAGGTTTATTTAGCCCACAGTTTGCAGAGGTTCGGTCCACAGTCGGCTGAGTCTGAGGCAGGGTGGCAGGCAGACAGGCAGAAAGCAGCAAGGGAAGCAAAAAGAGGGGAACAGACAAGCCTCTTTCTGTCCCTTATATCTTTCTTATCCAGGCTACTTGCCCTTAGGGCAGCCTTAATCCCAGCAGCCTTAATCCTAGCGTCACATCCTTGATCCCAGCAGAACTATGCCAAACCAATCAGTGGACTAATTCAGTCATCACACACTCTAGATCCAGCCACCTCTGAGAGCTCCCCACCTATGACCACAGGAGGCTTTGGGGGGACATCTAGACACAGACCATAACGAAGGGCAAAGAGGAAGCAAGATCATGGCGATTTACTGCTTTCTGCCACCCTAGACACTCTTGTTGGGGTTGTGGAGATGGACTGAGGAAACATGTGCCTGGGTTGTTTGTCCCCATTCCCCGCCCTCTCTGCCACTCCCCCATCCTTGCAGATTTCACCACCAGGCCATGGTGGAGCTGAAGATCCTGGAAGCCCTCAGAAGGAAGGACAAAGACAACACCTACAACGTGGTACACATGAAGGACTTCTTCTACTTCCGCCGTCACCTCTGCATCACTTTCGAACTCTTGGGGTCAGCTGCTTTTTCTTTTTAATTCATCGTGTTTGAAAAGTTGCTTAAATGACCGAAGGGAGACTTTGAGATAGAACACTAGATTCTTCTGAATGAGAATGTTCGATGGTTAGAGTGGGCATCGTGGGCACTCCCTCACCGAGAAGATCCAGGAGCTGGGAGGCTGGGACCAGAAGCTGCCATTTGACCGCCCCTACAGGAAGCTGTCACCTGCCGGTGCTCACACTGAGCCACCCTGCTGCTGAGCGCCAGGTGCCGAATGCCTCGGCAGCCCAAGGACTTGGCTTTGCTGCCGTGTTCCCCGCCACTGGCTTCCCGGCCTGCGGTTCAGAGGCTGGAGGCCAAAGGAGCAGGCAGCTGGTTGCTAAGAGTGGAAAGGAGTTTTAGTTCTGAGTAAATAAGGGCCAAAGCAGATATTTTTTATAAGAGGGCTTCCAGGCCAGCATGGCTGGACTCATCCTGGGCCTACCGCGAGCCAGTGAGAGGGCCAAGTTTGTAAGACACAAAAGCCCTGGCTGCAGGTCTGAGATTTACCTACTAGTAGCGGGGAACCAGATAGCGTGGGATTGTTGGCAGGGTCACGCTGAATGCACCTTTTACACTGGTACGCATCACTTTCTCTCTGTCTTTCCCAGAATCAACTTGTACCAGCTGATGAAGAATAACAGCTTTCAAGGCTTCAGTCTGTCGCTGGTTCGGTGCTTCACCCTCTGTGTTTTGAAGTGCTTACAGATGCTCTATGTGGAGAAGATCATTCACTGCGATCTCAAGCCTGTGAGTACAGCCTCTGTCCTGCCAGGGGCAGGTGCCTGGGACAGCAGCCTGGCCTGGGTGGGTGCCGTGCGGTCCTGTTCACAGGCCGTGTGAGTACAGTGAAGACTGAGGGAGGCAAGGAGAGTCGTGGCATAACCGAAGCAGCCAGGAGGAGGAGGACCCGGGGGCTTTCCTGCAGAAGGGATAGCGGCGGGTGCTGTGCACCAAAGTACGCTGTCAGAAGCCAATCTTGACTCGTAGGCCTTCACAGTTCTCCCCGGGGCTGGAGTTCCTGGTCTGTCCCGCAGAGATGTGCACCACAGAGGCAGGCGGCTGCGTTAAATCCTCTCAGCAGCCATTCTACTGTAGTTCTTCTGGGGAACAGCATAGCCCAAGCCATTTCCTGTACTCCAGTGGCTGTGACTTCCTGCATGTCCTGCTGGCAGTGTCCTGCGTGGCTGTGCTGTGGCACTGACGGCTCTGTGTAGGAAGTGCTTCTTTTTCTGTTTCCCACTCAACTACCAGTTCCCCCAAGGCCAGGAACCGCGTCTTTTCCCCTTCAGGTCCTTAGGCCCTAACATGGTACCTCATAATAGTGATGGAAGACCGTAGATGAATGCTTGGTTGAGTGAGATGAAGACTGCAAATGTGAGGAAGCAGTACAAAGAGGGAGCTGGGGACAAGGTCAAAGCAGCTGGCTCCAAAATCAGCCTGACATTCACGGATATGTAGATACCCTTAACTTTGCCTTACACCTGTCTCTCTACCCCCCAAAAATATTTTGGAAAAGAAATTAGTTTTTTTGAAAACCATAACTCATAGAGTAAAACTGGGGCTCTTTGTATTTAAAGATTGTCAAAATACTTGTAGAGATTTTCTATGAGCTGTCGGGACCCTCCTGGTGATGGTGGGGGTGCACTGATGCGTCCTCTACCCTAAACTCCTATTCCTCAGCTTTGCGGCCCAAAGGGAACTGCGCTTGTGGTGTCTGGCTTCCAGGGCTACTTCTCACCGTGAAATTCACAAGGCGCAAGTGCCCTGAGTATCAGAAGACTGATTTCCTTGGGAAATAGATCAAGCAGACTGAACATGTGTGTCCCCATGAAACACGCAACTAGGAGGGTGTTTCTTGAGTATGGATGCAAGAGCCGGGGAGTCCTTCTTGTGGACTTCCGGTGTGGACGGGGGTGAGGGAGTGTGTCAGTCAGCTTCCTGTCCCTGTGACAAAATCCCAGAGATGAGCAACACAGAAGGAGGAAAGGTTCCTGAGGTTTTAGCCCAGGACCAACCAGCCTCTAGACTCTGCCTGGTGGTGGGAAGCTTATGCTGGGGACGTGTGGCTCACCTCGTGGCACCTGGGAGGCAAGAGAGGAGGAGGAAAGGCCAGGCCCAGTGTCCCCTCAGGGCCCTCCCCAGTGACCCAGCTTCCTTCCGTGGGCCTTCGGGGACATTTAAGATCTGAACCCTAGAGAGGGGACCCATCTGGTGAAGGAGCCTGCCACCCGGTGAAAGGTGCACTAGAAGTTCCCGCTGAGCGTCCTCCTGTGTCAGCAGGCACTGAGGGCGACATTTGCACTTTCTTGGTCTGTGCTCAGAGGCTTCGGCCTGGGCCTGCTGTGCCCACATGCAGCGTTAGGTGCGCAGTAAGCTTCACTTGATCGACTCATCTGGTCTGAGGTCCAGGAACAGTGAGGACTCGAACCCTCCAATCTCAGCCAGTATACGTCCCGCCAAGGCGTGCCTGGGAGCTCTGACTTCCGGTCTGTGCTGCCCAAACGCAGGCTCCAGGGTTCCCCAGAGTCACACAAGGCTCATGCCCTCCAATCGAATCACCGCCTTCCACTTGTTTGGGTTCTCTGCTCTCAAACTGTCACAGCCGTAGGTCAGTGGGACCCTCGCCAAACTCAGTCAGTGGCATTTTAGGGCCTCACACAAGCGAGGCGTCGCACCAGTGTCAAAGAAGATACAAAGAAGCCTGCAGTCTGCGAGAGTTACACTAACAGCGTGGGAAAGAGACACAGCATGTGTGAAAGCAGCACTGTGAAGCAGTGAATGCCGGAGCAGACACTGGTAGAGCGTCAGCTGCCCGATGTCCTGAACCAATTCAGAACGTGGACGTTCGCAGTCATTTTGGCTTTGAAGAAGGGCAGAACTCACACAGTGCCAGGTCTGGTGAATAAGGGGATGAGGACCCACCTTAAGGTTTTTATTTGACAGAAATTGCCATCAATAAGAGGTGATCAAAAATAATGTTTCCGTTTTAAAAATGTATTACAGGAAAAGACGCATTACGATTAATCCTCCTTAAAATACTCCCCCTTGCTTCAAACACATTTATCATTCTTGGCAGTATATCTTTTACTGCAATAACTTCTTAAAAATCTAAACATTTACTGGAGTTTTCGATTGCACCCCTGTAAATCACCATGTTTGAGCAGGAGTTGCTGGCGCGTCTTTCACCATGTGGCAGGCAGGTGCCTCTGTTAGGGTTTGGATCCTAAATGTCCCTGAGATCAGCGGACGCGAGGTGGGGACTGGTGAGGCACAGACCACGTGGCAGTGGGAAGCGAGGGCAGCAAGGTGTGGAGAAGTTGTGGACGGACCACCTCGGAGGGCCCCTCTTTGAACTGGCTGCCGTAGGTTGGTGAGCGCTGGGGAAAGCAGGAGCAGATGGCAAAGCTAATTTTAATAAACTTGACGTGTGTCTTTTCCCTCTAGGAAAATATAGTGCTCTACCAAAAGGGCCAAATCTCGGTTAAAGTGATTGACTTTGGATCGAGCTGTTATGAACACCAGAAAGGTAGGCCTCGCGCCAGCCCTCTGTCTAGTCCTGTTGCGCTTTCTCCCCCTTTGCACACAAGGCCACCCGGGTTGTGGGCTGGGCCTGGCCGTGCCCATCGCCAGCATGACTTTTACCAACATGCTTCTCTCCTCGGAGCCTAAGTTTCTTCATCTATAAAATGAGAAGGTTGGATGCACGTATTATGAGGACTCCTTGATGTTCTCATAGATCGTGGGTATGAAACAACCCACAAACTTTGGCTCCCAAAACAAACTAGTTATGCCTCGGAATCACTTCAGGGCCCTGAAAAGTGGTAGTTTAGAAACTATAATGTTGCCGAATCTAGGTATCTGGGGAGTGCCCAGGAGTCTGCTCTGCTGTCTCTCCTCTCAGCTTTGCACGTTTTTCAAGCTAGAATTCAGAAAGCCTCCCTGGGACACATTCGCACCACCCTGTATTAAACTTGATTCAGTAGTCTGTTCTTCTGGCTTCTATCAAGTTGATGTTAAGAACATGTGTTTTTCAACTAACATCTGTTACCTGCCATGTGCAATTCACTGCTCTGGGTACCAAAAGCCAAAAATAAACATTTCTGTCCTGGGTTGCTCATGGTTTAAAGCAAGAGACAGAAAGGTAAACAGATAATACAACAGGTGCAGTGGTTAGACATACACAGGCTGGAGTAAGGGCACAAGAAGAGGAATTTCCAGAGGAGCCTTTCTGGTGGCAGGGGATGGCCGAGGGTGTCTCCTGAGGCTGAAGAATGGGCGGCTAGGTAGATGTCCCCAAATATCCTGCAGCACCACTTTTGAGGATCTGTGTCTTTTTTGTCTTTTATATATGGATCCTAGAAGAAATGTCACCTAGAAAACAAAGCCTTCAACAAAAATATGTGCGTTTATAGGGAAAGGGGTCCCCATAGTTAGGGAAAAGATAGGGCAAAGGCCTCATTAGACTCAGGAAGGCAGCCAGATTCCAGCAGTCAGAGACACAAGACAAAGAGACTGGTTCCAGGAAGGTCCCCAGGTAATCTGATTGTCTCTGCATTACCTGGCCCTGAGCCAGCCACCTGTAACCTCAAAGAAAGGTCACACAGCTCTGAGAGATCCAGGCAGAGATAACTGATAAATCCAGAAGCCAACAGAATTCCAAAGGCCAACAGTAGGGAAAGAACCCAATAAAAGAGACTGCAATGAGGGATCTATGAGTATTTCGCTTTCGAATGCTCCCTACTCGTTGAGTAGCTCTATCTTCTCTCTCTTCCCCCTTTTCGCCATCTTTAAATAAATTGTCTTCTCTTAGTTTAAACTCAGTTTCTTTAATTCTTTACTGTAGCTGAGTTTACGATCTCCAGGAAGTATATTTTCTAGCAGGACAGCAGCTCACAGTCCACCTCCGGATGTAATACGTTTACTCTTCTTAGATCTGGGTGTTAGATGCCAGCCCAGGTTTATTACGGCACACAGCTCAATTACGTTCACAGCCCAGGTCTGCCGCCCGGGCGGACACCGAGACAAAGCAATCGGCCTAGCAGACCAGGTCTACCAGGTCCACCATTAGGTTAATGCAGCTCTATTAGGTTGAAACAGCTCAATTAGGTAGAAACAGCTCAACTGGGTTCGCAGCCCAGATCCATCACCCGGGCGCAGCTGCTCAGAATCACAGCCCAGCGGCTCAGGACCGCAGCTGCTCGGAATCACAGCTCAGTGTCTGCGGCGTCTCGGGACCACAGCTTGGCGTCTCAGGATCGCAGCGTCTCAGGACCGCAGCGCCTCCAGATCACAGCTCGGCGTCTCAGGATCTCGGCGTCAATGGCCAGACTCCACGCAGGAGTAAGGCAGCGGAGACCGGGCGGAGGAGAGAGGGAGCGGGCGGGCTGGCGACGCTCGCCATGGAGATGTTGCAGCTCTTTTGTGATGCTCCGGCTCCTCGCCTTCTCTCGAGCGAATGCGGCCGCGAATGGCTCGGAGAGTTGCCTTTTATCCCTTAGTCGCCGCCCCTTTCGTGACGTTGGAGGTTCGAAAAGTACGCGCTTAGGATTGGTCCTTTCTGTATGGGGTGGTTGGGTGGTGGGTAACGCCCCTAGGTAAATTGGCGCAACGGACCTAATTGGGGACTCTAGTCAGGGGGAGGGGCCATTGTTTCGGCGGGAAATTCTGGCATAGAGAAGGGAGAAGGGGGGGTTTTCTTTTTGAGAAACCAGTGACGGCCATTTTGGGTATCTGTGGTGGGTCATCCTAACACTGGGAAGCTATGTAATTTCTCAGTTACCACTTAGCTCAGGCTACCAGGATGCTCGGACCACATTTGTAATTACTTATTCCTTGGTTTCTGACAGCTCGCTCTTTGTATTTCTCCTGGCTTCCCTCTTATCTTTATTTAGCTACGAGGCAGTATACAGTGTAGGTACTAGAAATGGGCTGCCTAGTTTGAACCCACTTTTTCACTGATAGGTAGACGAATGTGATTTATAGGGGGTGGCTGAACACTATGGTGAATGTGTAGATTTTTAAAAAGTCATTACAGTAAAAGATGTATTGCCAAGAATGACAGTGTGTTTGAAGCAAGGGGGAGTACAGCAATACCTTGGTTGTTGAGTGGCTCCAAGCTCAAACTTTCCACTACTTGAACAGCAAAGTTTGAAAAAAAATCTGCTTGGTGTTCATAATTTTTTTGCTCAATAGTCAAACTGAAAACAGGACTTGAAAAGCCTGCGTGGGCCGAGCGTGAGTCACGTGCCACATCTCACTGGGGACACGGAGGGCTGATGCCTCAGTCTCAGCGCCCTCTCGCCCAGATTACAGATAGCGCTGAGTTAGTGTGGTAAAACATTCGGCATCGTGCTTTTCTTTTGTACTTTATTTACATAAAATATCCTAACCAGGCTCCAAAGAAAGTTAGTGATAGTGTTACGTCCGGAGGTGGACTGTGAGCTGCTGCCCTGCTAGAAAATATACTTCCCGGCGAT
Source organism: Hystrix cristata (assembly GCA_004026905.1). NCBI lineage: Eukaryota > Metazoa > Chordata > Mammalia > Rodentia > Hystricidae > Hystrix > Hystrix cristata. The sequence continues at coordinate 30,102 of PVJO010020754.1, forward strand.
CGTAAACCCAGCTACAGTAAAGAATGAAAGAAACCGAGTTTATTTATTTATTTATTTATTCGTTTATTTATTTGGTGCCGGGAATCGAACTCAGGGCCTTGTGCTTGCAAGGCAAGCACTCTAACCGCTGAGCTAAATCTCAGCCCCCCAGAAACCGAATTTAAATTAAGAGAAGACAATTTATTTAGAGGTGAAAAAGGGGGAAAGGAGATGATAGACAGCTACTCAATGAGTAGGGCGCATTGGAAAGCGAAATACTCGTGGGCCTCTCCTTGTAGCCCCTTTTTACTGAGGTTTTCTCCTTGGGTCGGCCCTGGGAATCTGGTTGGCTCCTGGGTTTATCAGTATTGGATTTCTCATAGCTCTGCAACTTCTCTTTGAAATTGTGGGTGGGTGGCTTGGGGCCAGAGAATCGAAAGGGGGAGTTTGCGTTCTTTATGTTAATCGGATTACCTGGGACCTTCCGGGAAACAGTCTCTCTGCCTTTGTCTCCCTAATTGTTGGAATCTGGCTGCCTTTATGTTTCTAACCATGTGGTTAGAGAAGCCTGGCTTCTAGAGTCTGGCTAGAGAGGTGAAAATTGTCTTGATTCTTAATAGCGACTAGCGAGGCCTTCGCCCTGTCTCTTCCCTACCTTGGGGACCCTCCTACAATAGCAGCAGGAAAACTAAGAGGAAAGCTGTGAGAACCACGATAGCGTTAAAGACGGAATCATCGTGAAATGTGTTAAAGTCCGAGGGAAATTCGTAAGTGTATTTTTCGGGCCTCAGAACCAATCATTCGATTTTCTGTTTTTTTTCTCACGGGAGAAATACATTCAGTTCTTGAACTTTTCAGTGTTCGAACATGAATTTCGCTTAAATAGAGTTTGGCAACCAAGGTATCAACGTACTTTAAGGGAGGTTAATGGCAATGTGTCTTTTCCTGTAATGCATTTTAAAAATGTAAACATTATGTTTTCGATCACCCTCGTTGATCAAATATTTGTGGCAATTTCCGTAAAATAACAACTGTTAGGATGACCCACCACAGATACCCAAAATGGCCGTCACTGGTTTCTCAAAAAGAAAACCCCCCCTTCCCCCGTCTCTATGCCAGAATCTCCCGCCGAAACAATGGCCCCTCCCCCCCGACTAGAGTCCCCAATTAGGTCCGTCGCGCCAATTTACCTAGGGGCGTTACCCACCACCCAACCACCCCATACAGAAAGGACCAATCCTAAGCGCGTACTTTTCGAACCTCCAACGTCACGAAAGGGGCGGCGACTAAGGGATAAAAGGCAACT
>PVJO010020755.1:0-31371 GCA_004026905.1 Hystrix cristata
AATCCCCAGCCCTTATTGTTCTTTTTTATGCTTTCCCCCATATGTATTTTTTCACTGTCCAAATTTTCTAGAGTAGAAGTATATTACTTCCTAAAAATGACTCCCAATAAATGTTATTTTAGGGTTATTCTCAAAACCAATGATATAGTAGCTTCTATCTCTTGATAGCAATTCAACAGCAACAAATACTCTCCCTGCAAATCTGCATGTTGAGACTTAGAAATTCTTCAGCCATGTGACATTTTCCTCAAACTCAAATCTTGTATGTAAACAAACTCAGAAAACTCTCACCCAGAAGGGAGAGAAGACCCTCTGCAGTAGATTCTGCCTTTCCCAAAGCACTGCAAAAAGATTTAATGAGAGGCTGCCTGGGTGAAGGGGTCACTTCCTTTGGGAAAGCTGTTCCCTTTCTCTGCCCTGACACCAGGAAGGAAAAAAAAAATAACAATTGGCATTCATACCGTGCTCAGAGCTTTAAAAGCACTTTCACACATAATAAGAAGGAGGCAAAGAGAAACTCTGTCCAGAGCACTTGGTGTCCTGCTGACAAATATATCTCCTTCCCCACCCCTCAGGGAGGATCACAGAGGCTCAGAACCAGGGAACCAACTAGGCCTCAGACCTGATCTCATGCCAGGTACTGTCCTCATCACCTGACGTGTTACAGCATCAGATGTCATCATCTGTATCAGGGGTCAGCACACTATAGCCCTTGGACCAGACCCAGTCTGTGGCTTGTTTTCATAAGTCACTTTATTGGAACACACCCACACCCATTTGATTACATATTGCCCATGGCTGCTTTTGTGCTGTGGTGGCAAAACTGAGTAATTGCACCAGAGGCCACTGTTTTTTTCTGCAAAACCAACAATACTTGCAATTTGTCCCTTTACAGAAGCTGTTTGCTTACTGTTTTGTTTATAGGAAGGTCTTACTTCCACCAAAGTATAGTATACAAGTGGCACAGCTCATCACAGACACAAATGACTGTGCTTTAAAAAAAAAGTCATTAGGAGACATAGTAACTTTCAGAAGTCTTATGCTATGCAAAGACCGCATTATAAATTATCTTTTCCCATCAACTTCTACTTTAGCTCTACAGCAGAAATTATGCAACTATTAAAAAAAAAAAAACTTACTGAAATTTTACCTGCAATATTAGCACTAGATTTCAAGTATGTCCTTTGCATTAAAACAGACCCTAAAATATTTGATGTGTTTCCTTGATGTGATCAGGTACTGTCTGTACGAACTTGCTAGCCCCACCCAAGGATGGCTAGGGAGGGTGGAAAAAGCATGTTTGAAAGAAAGGCCTAATCTCGTCTTCATTTTCAGCATGGCTTTTGTTTTAAATGTCAGTTTCTCCTTCAAGAGGTTTCCGTTTGATTCCATAACCCCTCGACTAGCTGAAACGAGGTATTTTGTAGAGACATTTCTGTTACCTCATAGAAAAAACTGCTGAGGAAGAAACTGTTCGTGCTGACCAGCCCGCGAGACCTCACCTGCGCACTTGTGTTTAGTCATCTTTCCTGGCACCCATTAGATCACGGTGCGTTGGCAGCACCAAGGCACAAGCTTTCAAAACAGAGACCGGAGAAAGGTGGGGAACTGGCTCAATTTCTGCCAGGGACAATTATAGGAAGGGTAGCGTGTCTCCATGCCCAATCTTTCTTAGATGGAGTCCAGCTGTTGCATCAGTCTAAGAAAGGCTAGTCAAAGGGGGATAACGTGGAAGACCACCAACTTAGGTTCATTCTTGATACAAGTTAGAACTCGTGTTTTCAGAAGTAAGGGTCCATAGGTCTTAGGCACTCTGGATGGAATGAAAGGGAAGAAATGATCAGCAACAAAAGCAGCTATCCTTCCTGACAAATGTATACGGGCCCCTAAGCCTTCACTCCACAATCTAATTTTGGGGCCTGAAGCACTTTGCGGCACACTTGTTAATTTTCACCCACCTCCTCCCCTGTAAGAGAGCAACCGGGGATAAAATTTTAAGCAATCAGAGCAACTTGGCAGAAATGTTTATGGATTGTTTAGTGGGGTGGCAGTGAGAGTACAGATAAGCCTGTAGCTTGGGGAGTTCTATTTCCTGCACATTCTGTTTGTCCATTAGCACAAAGAAAAAGGTTGGCATTTATATACTCTCTAAAGGTGCCTGTGAGGACAGCCTCTGACCCAGCTCATTACTCACTGGAGATGAGAGAGCCAAGAGCTGGGTTCTAGCAGGACACACTCAAATGTGTCAGGTCACATTGTGCAGCTCAGGGTCAGGGTAACCCTCAGCACTGGCGACTTCTGCCAAGTCGGCTTTTACTCATCCTGGCAGGATGTTCCTTCTTCTGCAAAGAATAGTAGAAGAGTGAGGTCTATCGGTTTCAGTAGTTCTCAATCCCATTGCACCACTGCATAGCCCACTAGATGGCTCATGGTTCCAAAGGGAATGTTCTAGCTGCCCAGTACATTCTCACCAAATCCCACCAGAGACTCTCAATTTGTTCTTCCCACCTGCCTGTCTTCCATTTTCCATGAAGCAAACTCACCTCTTGAGGTTCAGGTGTGCCGTGACCACCTCCAAGGCGTCTTTTCTGACTCTCCCACCACAATGTGTTACTGTCTCACATCCTGTGCATCCACAAACTCCATGTAGGACTCATAACTCCCATCTGGAGGCAGCTATTACGTGTCCACTCATCACTACTCTTCCTTTTGTAGACACAACACCCAATTTAGTACCTGGAAAAAGGTAAAATAAACATTCAGGAGGTATTTATGACTAATCGAAACATGAGATTATGAGATACTTTAGAAAAACAAAGATTAAATTATTTAAATTAACTACAATTAAATATGAATTTCTATATCATTCAAAGAATCAGAAAACATAATATGCTTCCACATTTATTAGAAGAAGGGATAAGTTTAAGCAATAAAGAAAGGGGTAAAGGACAGGCGGAATAGGTTTTACTGAAGAATGTGTGTAGTTAGCGACTTGTTCTATAAGCCAAGTAGATGGAACCGATGACCCTTCTCTGCTCACAAGTAGGAGGGAAAATATAAGCAGGGAGCTACTGACAACAAGGTAAATAATCAACTTCATGTTGAGAGGGACTAAACACCAGAAGATGCCAGGAGACTAAGGGTTAAGAGCAGAAGTGTAGTGCAGAGACACCAAGCTGATGAAATGGACTCATGCTATGCCAGCATTATCCTGAAGTTTGACATTGAACCTTTTGGATTCTATAGCAGGTGGACAAATAGAAGCTAGATGGAGAGAAGTTTCTATCAAACAAGCAATATTTTCCACATGTTCAGTTTCTGAAATACAGTACGAATATTGCATCAGTATAGAACACATGCAACACATGTTTTATAAAGAATTTTTTGTATGATCTCTTTATAAAATAATTCAGCACCATCTTTTATTTACTTATATTTACTTAGACTCTAAAATAAAGACTCTAAAAACTTATATTTACTTAGACTCTAAAATATCTATGACCCAGAAATGAGGAGAGAAATTTTTGCCTGGCTATAACAAAAGTCACGTACAAGAAAGTTCATAGCTAGCTGTACTGTTTGTGATTGAAAAAAATAAAACAGAGAAAGAAATCTCAAGCAAGTAGAGAATGAATAGCCAAACTATTGATCATAAATATAATAAAGGTCAGGGAGCAATTAAAATAAATTAACTATATAGATGAAGACAAGATTGTAAGGAAATTACAGGAACAAAATGAAAGTTGCAGAAGACAATGCTTAGAATGATCAATTTTTTTCTTTAATCCCCCATAAGTGCAGCTAAATGAGTTGATATATATATATATATATATATGTATATATATATATATATATATGATAAAAGTATTGAAAAAAGCAAGAGAAACTGTGTGATGTGTAGGAAGATGGGATTGGGGAGCACATACATAAATTCTACAGTCAGTGGTGGGTTCACAGGTACCCATTTTTGTTATGATCTGACCATAATATATGTTGTATGCTTTCTTCTTTTTGAATCAAATAGTTTGGGGGGTTAGTTTTTTGTAATTGTTTGAACTTTGTTTTTTAATTAGTATATATTTGCCATACATATTGATGGTATTCATCATAGGAAATTTGCACCTGTACATAATATATCTTCATTCTTCTCTTCCCATTCTCCTGCCCTCCATTCAACCCTTCTCCCCCACCCCCATTTACACAAGTTGTTTCCATCTTTTCCTCTTCCCTTGCTTCCCTACTCTCTCCCACCTCCCTTGTTCTCCTTCCCATTTGAACATGTTTTTCCTAAGGAGCATAATGGAGAATAGATTTGAATCGAATATTGTCTGACATTAAATTGACTTGGTATTTAGTTGCCAGAAGCCATTTTGTTTTGAAAGCATTTCGAGAAGTTCTGCTATCCATTATGCCACTGTAGACTAAAGAGATGAAGATTCAGATATGGAAACAAGCTTCTTCCACATGAAACAATTTTCAGAGACCATTCATCCCTAATTTAAAGATGAAAATAACAGGGTATGAGGGGCGGGGTGTGAGTCAAGTAATTTGCTCAGCAACACCCCAATTGTCACTTTTTATTTCCTTCATTGTCTACCCAATAGCCATCACTTGTGCTGTGTTTGCTTAGGGAAAAAGGGTAAAGTTTTCATTACTTGAAGAGTGTTTTAAAAGGGCTTGAATTTAGCCTTTTTTTGTAGTAAGTGATTTTCTTTTCCTCTTAGGCAGAATCTCTCTCTGGTCATTTCCCTAAGGAACTGAGCAGAATGAAAGATTGTGGCTGCCCACATTGTGAAAATACTTTAGAGATGGTTTCCAACCAGAACGCCCATTGCTCTCCCCGTGTGACATACAGAAAAAGCAAGATTCCAATGAACTAATATTGATTAAACTTTTAAGGACAAACACATCAAAGGAAAATTTGAAACTCCAGTATACTTCATATTTTAATAAACAAGAAAAGGCCAAATCAACCAAAATAGACTTAGAAGTAATTTTGCTAAACTTCATGCCTAGTTTAATCATCGCATAACTCAGAAGAAAATAAGTAAATGCTGCTAAACAGGAACATGAGAGAAATTTCTCTTTAATCAGTGTCGAACAGACCAATCACAAGTGAAAAATTTCCAGCTCAGAGTGAGGATCCTTAGCCCAACCAGTGCGCCCTAAGTATTGGACAAAGTGATTGACCGAGGACAAACACCCAAAGGCCCTGGGGACCCAGCAAGTTCAGAGGAATAAAGAAAAGGAAAGCCTAGAGAATTTGTCCTTGGCTAGTTCCTTGGTGAGGAAGATCTGGTTCATCTTGTTTCTTCCAGTGAATTCCCATGGAAAAACGTCATGAAAAGGCAATTTTACAATTTGGTAAGCACGCTCTAACGTTCGCAAAAAGGCATAGAGAATCATCTATAGAGAATCGCAAAAAGGCATAGAGAATCATCTATAGAGAATCATCGGCAGGGACCGAATGAACGTACAGCAGGTAAAGTGATATCCTTAACCCTGAAAACACAATGGAGGGGGCTTAAAACAATACGGTGGAAGTGGGAAATGTAGACAACTGTGTTTTGATAGTTAAAAATTTTACGTGAGTTCACAGAGGACATTACCATCATACAAGGACAGTAATAGCTTCCTTTCCCACTCTGACTATGCATTAAAAAGAGATACAGACATACCGAAAAAATGCTCCAATGCCTTACAAGTTTTTTTGGTTTATTAAATATTCTATTATTTATTTCTTTATTTAGGGTGCTGGGGATCGAACTCAGATCCTTGCGCTTGCTAGGCAAGCACTCTACCACTGAGCTAATTCCCCAACATCACAAATTTTTTCATTAAAGCATAATCGACATGCAATAAATTTCACATACTAAAACTAGACAGTTTGATAAGTTCAGACATAGGCAATCTTTGTGAAACCATCCCCACAATCAAGATAACAAATATCCATCACTAACAAGAGTTTGGTTACACCTTTTTATAATTCTTCCCTTCCAATATTCCCCACTCCTATGTCCAGGTGACCACTGATCTGTCATATGAGCTAGTTTGCATTTTATAGAATTTTAAATAAAAGGAACCACATAATTTTTATGTGACTTGTTTTATTCAATTTCATTATTTGGAGATTTATCCATAATGTAGCTCATAAGATAATTTCATTCCTTTTTATTGCAAGATATATTCTATTGTCTGACTACATCATAGTTTATTTATACATTCATTTATGCATGGATATTTGGGTCATGTTCAGTTTTTGGCTGACATTAAGTTGACTACATATGCTTATTGGATAAAATTTATTGGAGGCCATTGGTTTTGGCCCGAGTTCCTGTCCTAGGCTCAACCAACCAAATCAAGGCAAACTGGAGTTACTCATACTAGATGCCACATAATAATCACACTCAATTTTAAAAAGGGGCCAGTTTTCAAAATCAAAAATAAACGAAAGAAAAAAGATTCACACTAACTAATAAATAGAAAAGTACCCAGATTACCTGAGCTGGCAAGATAAAGATGTTCCCTTTTTTTTTAAACTCTGAGAGGAAAATAATTTTGAAGCAACTGACCCACTTTTTGCTCCTTCTTTCTACTTTCTTCAACTATTTCCTTTTTTTTTTCCTTGCCAATTATTTTGGAATTTTTATTTTGTTTAGTATTGGATTAACACATTTTACTTTACTTTTTTTTATTAGTACATGTTTGCAGGACATAATGGTTGCATTCCTTCTGGGGACTTGGTACATGTACATAACATGCCTTAATTCTTTTTGTCATCCCCTTTCCCTTGTTTCCTTCCACCTTCCATCCATCTCTTTATCACTTTCCCATTTGAACAAAATTTATCTCCTACTTCCTATTTACATCTTTTACTTTACCCTTTGTCTTAGTTACTTTTCTCATTGCTGGGACAAAATACCCAACAACTACATGTTACCAGAGGGAAAGTTTATTTTGGCTTACAGTCTGCAGAGGTTTAAATCCATAGTCAGACATCTCCAAGGCAAGGTGGCATGGCAGAGGAAAATGTTGTTCATGGTAGGGCAAGCAGAAAAAAGCAGTAGTAGTGAAACTCTCTTTCCCTTTTTATTCCATTCATGCTACAAACCTATTGGTTGGTGCCACTCACACCCAGGGTGGGTTTTTTTGTCTTCAGTAAATCCATTCAGCCACACCCAGAACTATGCCAATCCAATCAGTTGGACATTTCTTAGTCAAGCTGACAAAACAGTTAACTATCACATTGTTTGTATATTGAATGTCTCATATAAGAGAAACCATGTAGTACTTAAGCATGTATGTCTGATTTATCTCACCTAACATTATGTTCTCAAGGTGCATCCAATTTCCTATAAATGACTCAAGTTTATCCTTCCTTATGGCAGTGTAGTAGTCCATTGTGTTTAAATATATTTTCTTTATCCATTCATCTGTCAGTGGACATACAGGCCACTTCCAAGAAGCTCACCTATTCTGTTCTGTTCAGTAGAGCACCTTTCCATCTCAGGTGAGATGCCACGCAATTTATGAATTGTTGATAATAAAAGTCAATTTGATCATTAAGTATAGTTTTTTTGTTTTGCTTTGTTTTTTAATTTTGAGCTTAATTCTCCTCAGGAATCACCCAGGAGTCAAGTGGCTATATCATATGGTAAATGCATACTTAAATGTTAAAGAAACTGTTAAACTGTTTTCTAATGTAATCAAACCATTTCACATTCAATCAATCAGCATGAGAATTCCAGTTGCTTCACATCCTCACCAACCCTTTGTATGATTCCTTTTATTCAGTATCATTATTTGGAGATTTATCACCTTAGTATGACTAGTGTTTTTCATTTTAGTCATTCTTTGTGTTTTTAACTTGCACTTATCTAATGACGAATGATCTTTACATATACTTATTTTCCCTCTACATATTATCCTTGGTAAAATATCTCTTTGGATATCTTATCCATTGTTTAGCTGGGTTGTTTATTTTCTTATTATTGAGTCTTGTGAGTTCTTTAAATAGTCTGCAAATCTTTCATCGGGTATAAAAATTGTACATATTTTATGTCAGACTTTGGCTTGTTTTTCAAACTTTTAACAGTGTTTTCCAACAGCATGAGTTTTTAATTTAATGAAGTCCAATTTAACAATTTATTCTTTTATGGATTATGTTTTGGTGTCTTGGCTAAAGAATGTTTGCCTAAACCAAAGTCACAAAGGTTTTTCAGTTATGTTTTCTTTTAGAAAATTTACAGTTTAAGGCTTCACTTTTATGATCTGCTTGGGTTATTGTATGAGATGTGGATAAAGTTTATATTTGCATATGCATATCCAATTATTAAAAAACACTAGTGTATCTTTTGTTGAAGATTGTCATTTTTACGTTTTCATTACATTTTATCAAGAAAGCAGTTGTCCGTGTATGTGTGGGTGTGTTTCTGGACCGTCTGTTCTGTTTCATTGGTCTTTGCGTCGTCTTTGTACAATATCACAAGACCTTGATTACTGTAGCTATAGTTACATGATATCTTAAAATGGGGTCACATCAGTCCTCCAACTTTGTTCCTTATGTAGAAATTGTTCTGTTATGTCCTCTGTGTTTATACATAAATTTTAGACTTTGCTTGTTAGTTGCTGAACTCTTCATTGAGATTGAATTGAATCTATAGATCCATTTTGAAACAACTGACATCTTTAGAAAACCAAATATTGTCATGAGTATATATCTGCAGTTAGTTTTTTTAATTTCTCAGTGTACAGAGCTTTCTCATCTTTTGTGAGATTCATCTCTAAGTGTTTCATATTTTGATGTTGTTTTCAATGAAAATATTTTCAGTTTCTGATTGTGTTAGTATATAAACTCATTTTTTAGTTCCAGTAAATTTTGTGTGGGTGTCTGTGTGCATGCCCTCTATCACATTTTCTATATTGTTGATCATGTCATCTGTGAATAAGGACAGTTTCACTTTTTCCTTTTTAATCTGTATTCCTCTTATATTTGTTCATTTGTTACCCTCTCCTGCACCCTCCAGTACAGTGCTGAATAGAAATGCTGAGAGCAGCTATTCTTGGTGTCTTCCTGATCATATCCCTGTAGCTGTGTCTCTTTTCTTTACCTCCTCCCCAGGCCTGGACCACCTATATTATGGTATGTTGCGCCTACCTGAAGCAGGATGAGTGCTTCCCTTTGACCGGAAGCAGTCTTACGGGGAAGCCTGCCTTTGCTGGTGCTCCAGAGATGTGCAGAAGGTGCTCTTGTCTTCGAGAAGGAAGCACTGCATAACATACTAGAAAAAGCAAACCTGTGTTCTATCTGGCATACGAGTTAAATGAAAGAATGATCAGTAATTTGATCAATAGTAAATACCAAGAAGACTTTAAATCAAGGCAGGAGGAAATAATGACTGTGGTCTTCATAGCACTTTCCCATAGAGCGCTGATGGCAAGTTGCTGATAAGCTTCTTCCTCTTGGGGGTGGTAGATGTGTTTGTTGATTCAAAACATCAGGAAAAAAGGATTCTCTTTTCTGTCCCTCCCTTTGTGCTCAAGTGTCCTCCTTCTGTAACCCTTTCTCTGGAAGGCAGATGGAAAGCTCCAGGGAACCACTGAGGGGGCCACAACGCCACTGCTCCGTTTCCTGTTCACTGTACACCAGGTCAATTCAAAATCTAGTTTCTTCTTCATTTTTGCTTGCCCACCAAAATTTCTTTTTATACTGTTAGTAAAGTATTTGGACGAAAGAAAAGTGATAAATGGCAGAACAAAGTTTATTCTGATAGTCAAAGGAAATGAGGAAATAGAATCCCAGTTGAAAAACCCAAATGTTCTTTTGAAATCTTTTTGGAAGTGTGGGTGAAACATTAATGCTCCTCCTCTGTGCCTTCATACTTTAAAGGGGTAGATTGAACTCTATAATTTAACTGCCAAATCCAGCATTCATATCCATCTGGACAGTTTTAAAAGAATCCTTGAGCCAGTCGGAATTGGCAGTTGGCTGTATAATCACACCTGCATATGGTGCAGGATTTACTTTTTAATAGGCAACAGAGCATGAAAGTATTGCATGATGTGCCTTCATCAAGAACCCACACTGTAACATGTTTACACGTGTGAGTAATTACATTATATTTTAAAGCTTGCTGTTAACAAGCCTTTGTTCTTTATTTCCTACAAATCAAATTAGTTGGGGATAGAGTTCATTTTGAAATTATTTGGAAAATCTTCTGGTATTCTAAAATTTCCTTTGTACCAAAGATTTCCAAAGTTAAAAAGGAAAGAAAGCCACAAACCTCCACAACTAGTAAAGGAAGAATGCATAAAACCAACAAGTGAAATATATTCAACACCTACGCTGGAAGTAATCTTATGTTTCTAAGTGCATGTCAACCTCTGCAAGCATTTAGTTCCAACTCACTGTGCTTGAAGATAATCTTTAATACTTATATATCCAAGGAGAATCTTGGCTTCAAAAAATTGCATTTGTCTCTGTCCAGTTGAGGCTACCAAGTGTGTTCTTGTACTGCCCTCAAAAGTGCAAATTCACTGTCTATTACCCCAGGTCCATCCAGGAATAGAGCTGCTCTATAACAGAGATACTAGTACTTTGAGACAATTTTCAAGGGAAGCAACGGTAATTGAGAAGAAAGCTTCCTTACTTGGGAGATCCCAAGTAAGAAACTGTCTTCAGTCACCATCTCTGCCTCCTTTGGTGGTAAGTAGAACCAAATTAGGTAGAGACAATGAGATAATCTATAAAAAAATAAAACAGTTGGGATAGTCTTGTTGAGGGTGATCCTTTGACTCTGGTTACTTTATTTCTTTAAAATAACAGTCATTGTGGGGCTGGGGATTTAGGTCAGTGGTTAGAGTGCTTGCCTAGCAACCGCAAGCCCCGAGTTTGATCCCCGGGACCAAAAAAAAAAAAAAAAAAAAAGTCATTGTGGTGAAATCCTATATTGTACCACTGCCACGGCCTATGTAGGGGATTCCACTTAAGCAACTTTTGCAGAATACTTTAGTAACTTCCAAACACCAAGAGGAAAAGGGACATCCAAAAACACAGAAAATTTAAAATTTTATTTGTAGGGCAGGGTAGAATGCCTGTAGGTGACTTCTGTCTCACACATGAAGGGAATATGCAGCGATATGCTGATCTTGCTTGGCCTTTCCTTTTCCTCGTTGTCCCTATTACTCTCAGCTTCCCTTGCTTTCTGTCTGGCTGCCCGCTTGCTGCAACATTAGCTGCTGACACCAAAAGCCATTGTTACCCTCTGTGTGCGGAAAATACTTTCCAACAGTCAGAAATGCCTAATGCAAAAGGCTTTTATTATCAAAAGTTGTCATTTGAAAAGAAAGCCATACTTTTGAGTAAATTTGGGTCTCCTTATTCACTGTATGTAACGCTGATGTGTAACATTTGGATTTGGCCCCCAGAATGAATGCGAAAAAATTATTTTATGATATTTCTTAACCAGGCAGTGAAGGAATTATTCTTGTCTTTCCAAATGTGAAGGACTCTTCAGACTTGGATAGAGTGAACATTTGTACACAAGGTTTTATAATTATCAAAATATGAGTCGATCGTTCAAGCCCAGGAGGGATGTGTATTGATGAGAAGGGTGGGAATAACATTTAGAAAAAGAGCTGCTTTTAACTAGGATCATAAGTTTGGACTGAATAGTAGTTTTCTTATGACTAATTTTTGTTTCTGATGATAAAAGAGTCGATTTTTAAGTGGAAGGCAAGGGGCCAAGACTATGCAAAACACAGCTCAGTTTGGTCAATTCATGAACAAACGATTGACAGAGGAATGAAATTATTTATACCTTACGTGGACAGATCAACCAGAGTTCAGTAGTAGATAACAAAACTAGTCTAGTTGCTTTAGAAGGAATTATTGTAATTGTTCACAACAAGGGTAGGAAGGTCGTGCGCAGACTGCATAGATGGTTTGAACAACACAGCAGTATCTGCCCATAAAAGAAATTGTTTCTCCATCAACATATCCTCAGGTGCCCAGGATTAACAGTTTCCATCCCAACTGCAGGCTCTACTTCCACTGCACTTGGGCTGAGATTCTCCCAGAGCCATGGACACCCCACTTCTTGATGCCCATAGAGCAGCCTGAGATACACACCTGGCCCCTGAGCCACTGCCACAGGGAAATCACTACCGTGTTCCAGCCCAGGGTCACACTCTTCTTTACATATGCCTTTATAATCATGCTTTGATACCTCTACTTGGAAGAAGTAAGGTCATTTGAAGACATAAATTAGCTGGAAAATACATTATTTTGTGTCCAGTCTCTAGCATGACATAAAGGAGTGGTTTTTCAGACTTCGCTGCATATCAGAATATGTGGGGAGCTTCTAGCATCCAAACACCCAGGCTACCCCTTAGAACGCACACAGATGCTCTTGCCTTACAAGAAGCTTAGAAAGCAATTGTAGGTTGATAAGTCAAAAATGTATTTAATCCACCTCACCTTCCAAATACCTTCCTGAGCAGTGCGGCCCACCACTGGAGATCAGCAGTTTCCCTGTGAGACCACTGGTGGAGAGCTGTGGCTTAACGCCCAGCATCTCATGAGGGAATCATGCCACATACCGCTAGCCCAAGGAAAGATGCAAATTCAAAATCCGAAATACGGTTTTTACTATGCAGATTGCTTTGTACAAATGTAAAATTGAAAAATCCCAAGTCAAATTATTATAAGCCAGGGACAGTGTGAAAACTGATTCAGTTATGTTTTGTTTTTGTCTTTAAATACAGCAGGTGAATCCAATGTGCAGCCAGCACTGAACAAAAGATGCAAAAACATGGCTTCTCAAAATTGAATACACACAGGAATAAGTTGGACATTTTGTAAATGCAGCATCTGATTCAGGTGGTTTGAGTTACAGCCTGAGATTCTCCATTTCTGCGAAGCTTTCAGATGACATTACTGCTGCTGCTTAGCACACTTTGAATAACACAGAGAGACGCAGTAGTTCTCAATCTTCAGAATCACCTAGCGCGGTGATGGCGAAACTTTCGGAGCTTTCAATGATACAGCCTGCCGCGACACAGGTGCTATAGGTTTGCCACCACTGCGCATTTGTTAAAACACAGATTGCTAAGATCTGTCCAGGAATTTCTGATTCAGTATGTGTGAGGTGGAGCCTGAGAATCTGAATTTCTCACAAGTTTTATGTGATGTTGAAGCTTTGTGGTTTTAGCAACCACCCCACAAAGGCAAAGCCTGCTGCAGGGGCATTGCAATGGAGGTGAGTGAGCCAGTTTCTACAACAGATGGCTATTGAGTGGCATTAGTAATGAATGGCACTTGGATCAATCAATTGAGGGGACTCCGAAGGGGTGTAATGTGATTACATACAACAAAGCCAGGTGACTTTATGTATCTTTTATCCAACTATGGATTTCTGGTGAGCAAGTTGAGGAAACCTCAGGAACAAGGCAGAATGGCAGAAGCAAGGAGAAGGGAAGAGAGAACATCAGTATTCTACATCCTGGTAAACAGGAAGAACCATTTATCTTCACATTTTACCCTTTAGAAAATCAAGGCAAAGTTCTAGATGGGAGATGAACGGCAGAGGTAAACAAACCATGGCCGTGTGGCTCCCAAGGGAAGAGACTGTGAGTGACCCCCAGCTCATGGCTAATTCACTGGACACGCATCAGATGTTGTCTTCACGGCAATGCATTTTAGAGGGAAAATTCAAAATGTATCATTCAGTGAACAGCTTTTCAAGAGAGTTTTCTTATAAACGAAGATAATAAAACTGGTATTGAGCAATAGTAGTCTTCAAATGATGTGTTTCATTGTTAACTACCATGTTAGATAAAGTTTTATTCAGAATCACGGCTTGATATCACTACTTGCACTTTAATGGGATACCTCCTATCTCAGTTCCTCCTTTACACCATCACATTCACAGGCACTGGACCCCTGAGACGAAGGTCAACTCACTCCCTCTGGTTACTGCAACTAAATGAACCTGAGCATATTATCATGATTTGAAGCTCTATGGTCTCTTTTTATGAGGAATTTCTATCCCAAGTACCTGGACTTAAAATGCAAAATCACCTCCAATAATAAAGGATGAAAGAACTCTGTGTAGGAAGAAAGTCTGAGTAGTGATTTCTGATTTGTTTAGAAGTTGGATTTATTTTTATTTTTGCCAGGGGGCCAAGTCATCATGCAGGAATTGGCCATAGGCAATTAACTCATTCCCCAGTCCCTCACCCCTCCCTGGATGCTGGGATGAGCTGAAAGGTCTAACCTGGGAACCATTATTCTTTGTGGCAACCAGCCCTCGTCCTGAATCTGGAGGTCCACAAGAGGCTGTTCTTATCAGAACAAAGGATAATTTTATTACCTGCACCACACAGGGAATTCCAAAGGGTTGTAGGAGTTCAGAGCCAGAAAATGGAGACAAACAGCAAATATCTTGGTGGTATATGAGGGCTACAGGTCATGCAGTTCTTGAAATCAGGTTTTAAGAGGCAAGATGTGGACATAATAATATGATTAAAAGTAAAATGATGTGTGATCTTTGAATAATACAGGCCCAAAATATGATAGGCATTCAAAAAAGAGATTCATCCGTCACCCAGGGCTAGAACAGCCTGGATCAAAACAACTTTAAGGTGGGCGTGGAGGTTATTGCACTTCGTGCCAGACCCCACACAAATGCAAAAGAAAGCTCACTTCTGACCTGAACGACTGCGGAGAAAAAGGCTGGCGGTGAGATTAAATCAGATGGTCAAACTTCAAACTCCCCATTTCCAGCTTGTGCCCCAAACTTGGTAGGAGGTAAACACAACAGGGGAGCCGAGGGAGCGTCAGGATTTAGGAACACTGGCTGAGTGCAGGGAGAGGTGCTGGCCTTACCTCCCTGGTCAGAGGCAAGAATAACCTGTGCCCTATAGAGAAAGCCCAGCCTAGGGCTGGGCACCTTCACCCGACACGCAGGTGCCAGCATCGCAGAGCAAAGGTGGGGAAAGAGCATTTCAGAGGACCACGCTTTTCACGGGGTGTGAAAGAGCCTAGCAAAGGCCAGCGACTGTCTGTGAGGAGTCACGGGGTTTCTCACACAGGAAATTAGGGCGGGGCAAAGCTGGTGCGGAAATAGGCCTGACCTGTTCATGATGAGATCCTTACGCATGCGCAGAACGGTTCCCACAGCTCGGCGCACATTCTCAGGAGAATTTAAGGAGGTCTTCAATAGGACGGCCTAGACCTGACCTCCGCCTGAGGCACGGGGTCCAAGCACCGTCTCTTGGACCCGTATGTAGAAGGTCTCGCGGGTTTCCTCGAGATTTGGACAGATTTGGCTTTCCTCACAATAGCCCGCCCTGCTTTCTCTAGGGCGTTTTTTATCTTGCTTTTTCGTCTTCTAATCAGCTCAAGCTTGCTCTGCAGAGCCCGTTTCTCTCTCACTCTTCACTTTTACTTTCTCAAACTTGGCCACTGCTTTTTGCTTGTGTCTTTCAATTCTTTGTTTGAAAGGAGAAAATCCTGGAATCTAACTCCAAGGTGGAGGGAGAGGTGAGCAACCCAGAACCCAGAACCTGTTTACTTGGCGAGCTGCTTTTAGAAAGAGCTACCCAGTAACAGAACTGTCCCTGGAGATCTGCCCAAAGCCAGCCGCGGAACATGACTCACCCCGTCCACAGGGCAGGCTCACAGACTTCCTTACAGAAGAATTTTCTAAACAAGCCAGTGAGGGGCATAAAGTATTTGCTAAGCAGCGTTTTAAAAGTACACGCTCCGAGAAATACTGCGCGGGCCTACGAGAGAGAGGTGCCTATTTTGCGCAGTGAAAAATCTGTGGAATATGCAAATCTGTAGAAAGTTTGGGCTTAGTTTAGACTAGAAAAGCAAGAGCCCACCCACAGGAATAAAGATAATGACTGAATTCACAAGCTAAATGATAGCCCATTTGACATCAGAAGGCAGATCGTTGTGTATCTGCCTTTTACCTTATCAACTAAGCTGATTTATGGATTTAAAGTATCTTTAAGGGATTTGGGTTGTGTTGGTCCTGGAAGAAAAGAGACATAAAGAAACCTAGTGAGTACAGATATATATATAATCCTGGATAACTCTGTGCCCTGAAGCTACTGTCTTCCTAAAAGTACAATTTTAAAATCACAATTTTCCTTGTCTCTTTTCTAGCTACCATTATTTCTTCTGCCTGATCTCTTGCACCTTCAGCATAGGCTCAGGAAGGGATGAAGAATACATCGGAGGCAGGACCTTGAGTGACCGAAGAACCCTCCAGAAACCAGATCTCCGCGGGAAGCAGTCACAATAGCAGCCCAGGCTGGCCGGCAAATATCCAGTGGTCACACCGAATGTGTAGTCAGGTAAGTGACTTCAAGTTCAGAGGAAACAATATAATTCTAAAAGAATCACGTGAATAAGATGTTCATCCACATGACAGTAAAAGCTGAAGCTTGGCTGGTGAACGACAACCCCGAGGGGCAGTGTAAGATGAGCCAATCCTGGGAAGGAGAGCGGCTGTCAAAGACAGGAAGACCACCTCAGGAGCCTTCCCCTGCTACTTTGCTGTAGGAAACTGAGCGACTCAAAAGGCAGGATGGCAGTTTGTGACTCACAAAGATGTTGAAAGCGGTTCCTAGTGATACCTAAAACCTATTGCCAATTCATTCTTCACACATCAGATGCTGGGAGTTGTTATTATCCACACCATGTGGCAAGAAAACTTGGTTAAAAAAAACAAAACAAAAACTTCTGAATTTTATCGGTGTCTCTTTGGTTAGTGATGTTTAAAGAGGACAGCAGAGCAGTGTTAGAGGTAGGTGAGAGCATACATGGCAGCCAAGGGAGGAGAGAGCTTGAAGAGAAAGTGATCTGAGCTCAAGGCCACTTGAAAGATAGAGTGAGAAGGAAGCAAAATAAAAAAAGGAAGGAGAGGAGAAAATCTGTCTGCTCAGATGAGCAATTTTGCAGTAAAGAAAGAAGGTGCATTTCAAAGCATTTAGAGAAAGTTTTTGAGTCATTGGGGGTTTAATAATTTGTTTCAGTGGTTCCTTTTAAATTAGGACTTGTACGTGTAAGAGAAATGGGATATGTTGGAGGGAGTGCAGCTCTGGAGGCAGAAAGCGTGGTTTGGGGAGGTGGGTAGCAAAAGAAGGGGAAAACAATGGAAAGAGGGAAGAGCAGAATAGAATTTAACAGCACAGGTCATGGAGAGAGACGCAGCCATTGCTTAACCTTAAACTATTAGCATGTTGGGCTAGATTCTTTCTTTGTATGGAGAGCTAACCTGTGTGTGTTCAAGAGCACCCTTAACCTCTGAAATTTCAATGCCAGTAGCAAGCCTCCAGTCGTGACAGTCAAAATGTCTGCAGACATTTCAAATGTCTTCTGGGGTGGGGGGGAATCACATGTCTTTGATTAAGAACCACTAGGTTAGAGAGACAGGAGGAGTCTGCTTCCATATGCCAGAGCCTCAAAACTCAGGGAGGTGAGTTCACACGGGAGAAGGAGGTTGACAGAAAATGGAAAAGGGGCTTGAGGCCCTCTGGGAAAGCTCCCTCCCACTTCAGTGGCCTCTCACTGCAGCAGGGTCATAGAGCCTGGTTAGAGCAAAGCAGACACAAATGTGGCAGAATCCTTGCCACTGTTGCATGGGTTCTGGTACAGAGATTTACAGTTGACACATCTCTGCTTTTATAAAATTATGGAGTCTGTTTCTCAAGTTCGAAAGCTTTGTGGGATGTTTATGGTAAATTATTGCAGCCACTGACATTTAAAATCATACATGAAAGGGCTGGAGGAGGGTGTGGGCTGCCACAAATTGGTTCTCATGACCTGTGTGAAACCCCAAGGCCACCTGTCACATGCCTTGGAGTGGAGAGTGTGGTCACCGGTCAAGGCAGGGCCCTCCGGGTGAGCATGGCTAGTTGCCATGTACTCAGGAAAGTTCTGTGAACGGAGACAGGAAGACTTAAGTAAAGACTATAGAACCCTTATTTTTGAATTAAACTGGTGAGAATAACAAGTTTATCACTTGTAGACGTAGTTCAGAATAGAAGGCACTATGAGGCAAAGAATTATCATCTCTTCCATATTTTCTGCCCCAAATCCCTCCGAGTTTCTCTCCCTAGCTGCCACAGAATGATTGGTAGCAAATACCATCAGGCACTCATGTCTTCGCATATTAGGCCTCTGTAGGAACAAAACCACAACTTTTCTCTTACCTTAGTAATACACAAAATGGGGCTTGGAAACTTCCTCTGTCCTGGAGAAAGCTATATATGCTGTTGTTTAGTTAGATTTTTTATCACGGGAGTGCTGAGCCAGTGCCACAAGGCGGGGCCCATCAGTGGAGAAAACTGAGGAAGTTGAAACACCCCTCTTCTGGTGATTCTGGTCAAGGGGAGTTTTCCTCTCGGCTTTATGAAAGAAAATATCTCCAAAAAAATGAAATGGAGCTCCTGAGAATAATGCCTCTCACCTGACTAAGTATATCTAACCTGCCACTCGGGAGGAAATAAAAATCTTCATTACATTATCGCTCTTACAACTTGAAAGTAATCTCGGGGATGGGGATTTACCTCAGTGGTAGAGTCCTGGCCTAGAAATCACAAGGTCCTGAGTTCGATCCCCAGCACTGCTAAGGAAGAGAGAGAGAGAGAGAGAGAGAGAGAGAAAGGAAGGAAGGAAGGAAGGAAGGAAGGAAGGAAGGAAGCAAGGAAGCAAGGAATGAAGGAGCAAGAAAGAAAGTAATCTGATGACAAAAGAAAGGGTCCTTCTTGGGTTTACTCATGCATTTTTCCTTCTAACCTGCATCGATTGAGCACCCAAAGGTGTTTTCAAATCTAGGGATGAACAATGAACAAGACCTGGAATGTTCTGCCCTTCTGGATTGTGTTGGGAAGGTGCTTTCATTCTGGTGGGAAAAGCTATTGGTCTTGAGGCTGCTATTATTCATAAAGTAAAGCACAAGGACTTCAATTTAAGGCCTATTCTATCGCTCATATATACAGTTAGTTTGTGAGTCAGTCTAATGGCAGTGGGTCAAAATACTGGGTTAATGCTACAAGCTCAATTGGGTCATCCCTCCAAAAAATAAAAAATAAAAATTCACAGTGATGTCAGAATGTGATGGAATTTCAAGATAGGTTCTTCACAGAAGTGATTAAATTAAAATCAGACCATTAGGATGGGTCCTATTTCGGTATGACTGGTATTCTCACAGCAGAGGAAATTTGGGCACACATTAAGTACAGAGGGTAGAAGATATGAAGAAAGGGAGACAATGGCCATCAGTAAGCCAAGGTAGGTTTTCAGCAGGAACCATCCTTACCTACACCTCAATCTTCAATTTCTAGTTCCTCAACTGTAGGAAAGTAAGTTTCTGTTGTTTAAAACCCCTACTCTGTGGTGCTTTGTTACGGCAGCCCAACAAAGTCTATATCAAGACTCACCCACTTTTAAAAGGCACATAGGCCTAGACTAAACTCTCACAAATCAAATGAGAATCTTAAGATGTTCTTGCGTTGTAGTCCAGACTGCCCTTGAACTTGCTACATCACCCAGGCTGGCCTTGAACTCATGATTCTCCTGCCTCAGTCTCCCAAGTGCTGTGACTACAGGACTACAAGGTCTACAAGTATATGCCACCAGGCCTGACTTCATAAAGTCTTTTGGTGAAACAAACTCTCTAACTACAAAGTATTATTAAACATGACTCCAGATAGATCTATTTCCCTTTTATGCAAATTAAGTAACATTTTTATCTACCTGGCAAAGTACTAAGAAGGCAGTAAGATTATTCAAGGGTTCTGGTCGGTGTCCCTGCTGCTAACTCCCAATTCCTCTATTTTCCTTGCCTCAGTTGTTTCAGAAGATCCTACTAATATAACTTCACCTTAATGACCTCCTTGAAGCTTGTGTGCTGTTATTCTGGCGGGATAATACTGTGTTGATTTAAACATTAGTGAACTAATTGGCTTTGAGGTTGTTTTATCTACTGCCATCTTCTTGGAGCAGAGCCTTGAGGGAATGTACAAGCAGGTCAGCTCAGAGTGAAAAGGAGGGAGGGAAAGTTACCCAGAAGTCACAATTATCTAGAAGCCTCGAGTTATTCAGAAGCTACAATAAGAAGGTCAGGCAGAGAGAGAGGTAGTAGGAGGTTAGTTAGAAAGGGGGAGGGTTGGTGGCAATTTAGCCAAAGGTCCTCATTATGGTCAACATTATTTGCATTTACACTGATGTTTTAAAAGAAGGGCTATGGGCACCAGAGATAGGATTAAATTGGAGCTTTCCAACACGTGTGCGTAAAATAAACAACTTACAAATGTAGCAAATGCCTAAATGTTGATTTAAGAGCGATGAAGAAAACACGATATGTGCTGGGAAAAAAATTAGAAACTGGATTACATGACCTTCCACAGTTTCTTCTGTCTTCACTGCTTCCGCTCTTCTCCCTCGAGTTTAATCTTGACACAATGCCCAGGCTGATCGTGCTAAATACCGGGGCTTGTTCGAATCCTTTCCAAACTGCCCGCGGTTCTTAGGATAGATTGCTTATTGGGACTAAAGCCCTTCATGATTTGCCTCTTGTATATTTCAAACCCTACAGCTCATTGTTCTCCAGCACATAGTCCTCTGCTCTGACCAAGGCAAGCTGTTTTCGTTTCTTCCAACAGGTCAGGCAGATGCTTAATTCCAACTTCTAACACTTGATACTCCCTGTGGACCACCACTGCCCACTCCCAAACACACACACAGCACACACACCACACCACACACGCACACACACACACACACACACACACACACACTTAGGCAACTCTTATTTGTTCCATTAGGGAAAGCATCGTCCTTGTTTTACTCACCATTGGTTTCCAATGCCTAGTCTAATGTTTTGCATATGGCAGTATCTGTTGGAGGAGAAGACAGATGAATGGATGAGGTTTTTTTCGTACAGAGACTCAATAGTTGGTTATAACTCTTTTTGTTTCTGTTCTTTCTTTTCCTGTCCCTCACTTCTCCCTGCCTTTGATCCAGCATCAACATTTAAAATAAAATAACATTCTCCTCATGCAGTCTCCTCAGTGGGGTCCCGTCATCCCCATTCACCTGAGTAGGCTGAAACTTGAACAAAATCAGAGGTGTTACCATAGAAGGAGGCTAAGTACTAAATATTGTGTGAGAAACTGCTAATGTTTTCTGCAGTTTTCAAGGGAACTGGAAAAGGAAAGAGAGGAAGAAAAGATAGAGGGAAAGAAGGACTACAATTCAACAAATATTGACTCTCACTGGGGTGTGGCCTTAGTACTAAGTTATGGGGATATGGTGCTATCTGTAACAGATAATTTATCTGTCCAAAGATCTCAGATTGTAGATGGGCACCCATAAATATAAGGAAAGTAATTTCATCTTGGTTAGGGTATTACAGAGCAAGTATGGCGGCCATGGCATAAACAGTGAGCCTGCTTAGCCCGACCCCCAGTGAGTTGGAACTCCTTGAGGAAGGAATGTCTAAGATAAGCCTTGAAAGATGGCAAGAGGCTGTCCAGGCAAAGTGTGAGGAAAAGAGTATTTTCAGCTGTCTGCCTGAGGCTTGGCTTCCACAGAAAGAATGACGCCTTGAATCAATGACAGGAAAGAATGTGACGGGGTGTAGACGGGGAGAGGTGTGCTTCAAAGTGAATGTGGAGGAACGGGCAGCATCCTTATCATTTGGCACCTTGTAGACCATGTTACACATTTGGGCTTTCTCCTAAGGACAAGTGAAAACAAGCACATTGAGCTAAAGATTGAACTGATCAGATCTGTGTTTATAAGATCACATTGTACGTGGGGTAGAGAATGTTCCCGAAGGCAAGTGGCAACAAGGTGGGATCCCATACAGAAGGTCCCTGTGGGACATCCAGTAATGGTACATGAACCACAATGCTGAAGAATGGATTGAAGAGAGCCTTAGTAAATGGCAGTGATGGGGCTTGGTTTTTCAACCAGCTGAAGGAATGAAAGAAAAGAAATAAGTGCTTGCAGAATGAATAAACAGCTTTCAATATTTGATATTCAACCCTCTCCATTTTAAACCGAAAGCATCAAAGTCCAGGCAGAAGTACACGTCTCCTCTCTGCCAGCACTGGCAAGGCCTGTTTGAGGGGACAGGGACAGGACATGCTCCCCTCACACCCTCCCTTCCTCCTCCAAACTCCTCCCCCACCAGGGCAGGTCCAGAAAGAGGAACCAGAAAGGCCGCAACTCCTGCTGGGTGAATGTGCTGCTTCTCTGCCCAGCTCTGAGCAATCACCAGTTCTGTGCTGGGCAGATGCCCGTGAGCCTCCCGTCTCCGACACCAAATGGATGTATTCTGTGGAGAAAACAGCCGAGGTCTTCTGATGTATGGTTCCTAGTAAAGAGAATCTGAAGTGACTTAACCTTGCTCACTGACTGCTTCCAGCTCCCATCATAGTGGCCCTCCACCCACCAGCGATCTACTGCTGACCCTCAGGTTGCTCTCTTTAAGCGGGACATCTGCAAGCCCAGATAGCTTTGGTTGGCTTTATTCAATCTAAAAACATTCATCCCTTCTTGTCCTGCTGAGTGGCACAGTACAGGCTGCTGGGTCTTTAACTCTTCTCTCAGCTCTACAACTCTCCAGTCTGCTTCCTCTATGGCAGGCATCCTGGGACAGATCTGCGATTCTGCTAGTGATGCAGTTGCCCGATCCAGCAATGCCAGGGCAGGCGCCCCGCTGAACTGGTGATTCTCTTGAGACTTTTCTGCGCGGGCTTCAGGAAAGCCAAAACCCTGCCTACTGCCTCCACGTGAGACAGAACGGAGCTTCCCCGTGAGTCCACTGAGCTTCCTGTGCTGACATGGTCTCCCTGCCCAGTCCTCTTGCCGCCATGAGGGGGCGACGGGCAGGAAGGATTGTTGGACTAGTGGAGGTGACTCTGGGTCTTCCTTACAAGCCTTCTGGGCCCAAAGGACCATTCTAAATACCGACAGCGCTCTGGACTTTGTAAGTTGGATTCATGGTGACTTTGGTCTTCGCCTTGACATTAACCATAATTCTGGAAGCACAAGAAAATGCATTTCTGTAGTCTGTTATCATTCAACAATGTGAAAACTAGAGAAGTCACCGATAGCGGAGAAGAAGGTGGTAGAGAGCTAGAAGATCCCAAAAGAAACCACCATCTCCACCTTCATAAAGGTGCCCTCTACTGCAACTGCATGAAATAAGATTCTCTTTTTAAAGTTATAGGGTCACTCAGGACGGCATTCCAAACCGAGTCTGCTGTTGGGGATGAAGGCCCGGACTGGATGTACCAGGCAGCTGAAACCCAGAAAGACTGTGGTGAGGAAGGACAAAGGACAGGGGCAGGTGTGAGCAATCCAGTGACGACTAAGCTCACCGAAACAAGCCTTGGGAGGGAAACACAGATTTTATTTCCTTGCAGAAAGAGTATATGGAGTCTGAAATGTGAGTGCTGGTAACCAGGCATATAAGTAAAGTGAAGTAAAAGTGACCATTTAAACCATTTAATGAGACCTACTTGAATTTCTTTAACTTTGAGAAATTGTCAATTTTCACTGTTTGTATTATTTTCCTCCCAATTGGAGACATCTTGAACAATGTCTAATAGCTGTATTCGAATGGAATGTCTTTCTCACAAAAAGCCTTTGCCACAGAAATCAGTGAATAATCTGTTAGTGCTCTGAAATGATAAAGAGGGATGGAAATGGAAAAGTAATTGCGTGTCTTGCACCTGCCTCCTGAAATTCATTAGCAGCTTATGGTACTCTGAAATCCTCTTTGAGGATGTTAAAAACAATCACACAATTGTTCTGCCTCGTCCTGTGTTTTATGATTCTAGCACTTAAGTGGTACAGACACAGAAAAAGGGTTTAGATTCATAGCCTGTTTTCGGGCATAGAATAGATCTCCGCATGCCATTAATTCTGGACTCGCATCACCTCTCAAAAGCACCTGCTTTTGCTTCCAGGGGCCAAGCCAACTTGAAACTAGAAAATTAAATACTACATGAGGGAGAGCGAGTTCTGAAAGCAGAAAACTTTAATCACTGCTTCCTTCAGTGCCGTAATTTATTTGGAAGAAACACTTCGTTTCCTTACAGGGAAATGCCAAACACAAATAGGTGGAGGCTCACAAGAGAATTTCTCCCCTCCCCATAGCTCATTCCTGATTGCTCACACGTCACACGTGGGGACGCTAT
Organism: Hystrix cristata; assembly: GCA_004026905.1. Lineage (NCBI taxonomy): Eukaryota > Metazoa > Chordata > Mammalia > Rodentia > Hystricidae > Hystrix > Hystrix cristata. Next base: position 24,229 of record PVJO010020755.1, read on the forward strand.
TCCTGACTCAGTGGGCCTTCTTGCCAGGTAATGAATGCCGTGATGGTTCCTCCACAGTGTCCCTTCAGCCCGTGCCGCCGGCATCCTGCCAGGTCCACGTGGCGGCATTTCCACAGAAGAGTAAAGCTGAGTCCCTGCTGCCCTCCCGGCCCTTCTCAGTGCGGCTCTCTGGGAACAGCAGACGGGGCCCTGGTAGTAACGGCTGCCATTTATTGAGCATGTGATATGTGTGCCGCATTACATTACTTATGACTTTCGTACAATCCAGAAGAAGGTATGTTTAGACCACTTTATGGAGGATTGAGGTTCAGAGAGATTGGCCAAAGACCACCTATCTCTTTTTCTGAGAACTTTTCTCTTGACAAAAATGGGAAAAAGCTCCTCACATGGGCTCTGCCAAGAGTTCTGTGGAAAAAAAAATATATCTGAGGGAGTGACTAGATCATTCATGTCTAGAGCTCAAGTAAATCTGCTTAATCATGAGAAGTGAATTTAAACCCCAGTGTCCCAGGTGCTGAGAGGGACAAAGAACAAGTGTCTAATGATGTCTTCCTGCTCCTGGTAGCACACGTTTTACCTACCAGGCAAGATTGGCCTGGAGTAAAGCGGCTGCCACAGCAGATACAGGACAGTATATTCATAAAGCACAAAACTGCGCGACGGACAGTGAGTGCTTTGAGGCACAGTTATAATCTCAGGAAGGAAAGAAAATTGAAATGGACCTTTAGGCCTCACTGTGGTTTCCACAGCGGGGGATGAAAGCCAAATGTTGCTTTAACAAGTGACTGTTGAATCCAGTACTAACCCTCTTGTGTTTCTATTCAAAGGGGAACCGTGACCTTGTTTTCATCTAGTGCCTGGAATGCAGGGTTCCTGTATAGACTGTGAGCTTGTGGGGGGCTGCCCCCCCAAAACAAGGGATCAGCCAGCCCTGTGGCCTCTCTTGGACAGCTGCTAATTGAAGCCTAGTTCTCATTAACTGACTAAATATTTGGTGTTAAGGTGCCATTGATTTTACCTGGCACGAGTTTTATTTGCCTTTTACAAAAATCAAAGCAGAAAATAGGCAGCTATCAGGCTGTTTTACTATTCACAGCCTCATATAACCTGTTATTTGTCAACTTTCCATTCAGAAAAATGTTTCTCTGGGAGCCACACTTTTGTCATCTCTAACTGTGCTCTTTTGAGATAGTTTCTGTATGATACTTTAAGTATTCTGAACTTAAAATTTTACTGTGAAACTTTAAAGTTTTCTTCATATATATATACACACACACATATATAATACTTATGCATGTGTTGTAATAGGCGCCCAGTTACCATTAATCACTGACGTTCTCCTTATCTTCCTAAAATTTACAGATGAAGAAACTGAAGTTAATGATTAAACATCTTACCAAAGCCACAAATCTAAAAGGCCTTTTGGCCTAGAGCAGCAATGGCAAAACTTGTAGAGACCGAGTGCCCAAACTGCAACCCCAAACCCACTTACTTACCGCAAAGTGCCAACACTGCAATTAAATCCCATGCTGCAATATCCCATGCTCGATTGCTGAGTGACTTGGCTTGTGTGTGCCCGCTGCAGCACGTGTGCCACAGGCTCATCACCACCCTTGTGTGGCTTCCATTTTTTTTACCACAGCTGTATCTTCCATTGTTCTATTATACTTTCTCTATGATGGAGTTTAAGGGCTGCTACAATCTGCTAGACCAATCATCCTTCTTATATGCTTGTTTGATACTCCTTTTAAGAAGACATTGTCTAACAGTTATTAACACTCAAAGATCTTTATCTTTTGAGGACTCACTATTATAGGTCTGACCACAATGCTTCTTCCCCAGGCTTCTCCATCTACAATTTTACAATCATATTCCATCCTGATGGGTTTTGAGATACAAACATTCATGAACTCAGCAGTCATATACCATGTACCTCTTCTGTTAAAGGTACCATATTTGATACATAGGTTGTTATTAGCTGTACCCGTGGATTGGTTTTCCATAGTGTACTATATGCTTTTTGGAGGCAAGGTCTCTTTTCTTTCTTTTGGTGCTGGGGATCGAACTCGGGGCCTTGTGCTTTCAAAGCAGGCACTCTAACCACTGAGCTAAATCCTCAGCAACCAGCTGCTTTTGTAAGGGTAATACTGGAAAATTAAATGGGAATAAAATGAGAACCAGCCGCCCAGTATCTTTTCATTGCAAGTTGCCATATTCTCTGCCATTCCACTGATGATGTCGTCCATTTATTTATTTGTTTATTTTTCTTGGTTGCAATCTTGGCCGGGGAGTAGGATATAGTTGCTTTCCTACTCTTGGTCTTTCCTACTCTTCTCCAGGGTCAAACAAGAAATGTGAGGGTTCTGCCAGCTGCTAAATATATCCATCCCGATTATGAACTTAGAAACTCAAGAAGGAATTGTCAGGTGAATCTACAGACTCAGAAGGCCTGCTGTAAGTTAGACTTGGAGATTATTCTACTTGTAATTTCTCAATTTCTTCTTCCTTGTTATACTTCTGGGTCCAGTAGGCCACCTGAAATAATCATCCTGTCTGTTTCTGAAAGAAAGACTTTTATACTGCTAACTCATAATGCTCTCTTGAGATACTCTCCCTTTATTATTTATCATTAATCTTTTTATTCATCTAGACGTTAGTACTAATTATAAAAGCATGTCTGGTTGATATGAGTTTTTTTTTTTCTTACTTATATCCCCTTTCAGATTATAAGTTCCTTAAATAAAAGAACTATCCTGTATGTTCATCTTTGATATTCACACAAAGTCTCTATACTGATAATTGGTCAATAAATATTAGCTAAAGGAGCAATGGCCTTTAACCATTTCCTATATTTGTAACTCTATAACTGATTCACAATAATTTGGCAGTAATTGTAAGTGCAAGTGATTTTAGAATACACGTACAGGATCTGACACTTCATAACTGTCAGATTTTAGCCTCTGCTACTTTTGAGTATGGTTTTTCCCCTGTGAAACTCATGTTGAAATTTGATTGCCACCATAGTGGTGTTGAGAGGTGGGCCTTAAAGAGGTAAATAGGTAACAGGTCATTAAGAGAGACTAACCTTTTGCAAGAGTGAACTCTCAGCTGGGTGTGCTGGCACACACCTGTAAACACAGCACTTGGGAGACTGAAGTAGGAGGATCACCGTGAGTCCGAGGCCAGCCTGGGCTACACAGTGAGTTAAAGGCCAGTCTGAACTACATAGTGAGACTCTGTCTCGGCACCCTCCATCCCATAAAAGAGTGAACTTTCTCTCTTGTGGAGTCAATTTAGTTATTAAGGAACAGGATATAAAGCAAGAGCGCCCGCTGTGTTTTGTCTGTTCCACACACTCCCACTTGCCCTGATACTTTCGGCCATGAGTTGAAGCAGCATGATGCCCTTGCTGGTACCAGGCCCAGGGGTTTTCCAGCCTCTGGAACCATGAATTAAAATTAACTTATTTTCTTTAGAAATTACTCAGAATGGAGCAGGCTGTCATCTCAACAGAAAATGGACTAAGGCAGCCTCCAGATTTGGAAATAATGCGATTTGAGCATGCACATTTCCAAACACAGTTGGTGCTAGCCTGTCACTACATACTGACTTTAATCTCTCTTACTAGAACCTACTCTCTAACAAAAGGCATGAGACATAACCACTAACGGTACCTAAGTTGTATTACTTATAACGTCTACCTTCTGAAAAATGATGATCCATGCTTCCTCTCAAATTTGAGACATGCTGAGGGTGTCTCTGATTCATCGGTTTCAGGCAGGCGCACCAGGGCAGGTGATTTAGCCTCTCAAGTCTCAGACTCTGAGGTCTGGGGATAGACTTGCATTAAAAATGGAGGCTCCTCCAGGACCACTAGCTGGAGTAGAACAAGGAGGCCTTGACAGACCAACAGACAATCCTGAAAAGCCTAAAAATATGTATCACCTCCAGTGAAAAATGAAAAGAAGGGTTGGAGATCTGACTTAGTGGTACAGCACCTGCCTAGCAAGCGCGAGGCCCTGAGTTCAATCCCCAGCACCCCCCAAAAAAGAAACAAAAAGGAAAGAACAGTAATTAGATTAATATATTTAAACAAAACCAAATAGCTCAAACATAAAAGGAGAGTTCCCTCCAAGTGCTGTATCATTCTACCTTCTCTTCCTTGCAGAGTGCTTCTATAAACTGCTTTTAATAAGGAATTAAAAGACTTTCTCTTATATTTTTAGGCAACACACTCACTGGGTTACTCACAAGCAGTTGCTTCCTCATATACTCAGCTTTCCCAGTAGTTATAGCTGTTTGACAGCAGGATCAGGGAGAGAGAAATCAATTTCAACATTTTTGCTAAAAAAAATCCCCACAAACCTAGCCTATCGTTTCCAACTGGCAGAAATATAAATAGCCAACACACTTTACTATGCATGAAGCCAAACAAAGGCCAAAAAGATGTTGTCTAAAGGTGATTGAAATGTGTGTGTTTATGGGAACAAGATGGGGCCACCCTCTGGCTCAAGGTCCATCTGATTTGCTCTGTTTATAAACACGATTCCACAGAGAACAAACCCACTTCCTGTTAGTTTCTCTCAATCTCTTTCTCCCCTTAAACTATGGATCTAATGTCTTGTACTGTTTAGAAGGAGAACATACTGTTTGTCATTTATCAAAATCTAAACAGCTGCAACCTAACGATGCTAGTTTAGTTTTAATATTAAGTAAATAAATGCTAGCAGTGATTATAGTATACAAATATGTAGACCTACAGTTTAAATTCAATACATTTTCTTCTAATTCAGTTTCAAATGGTTTGAGATTTTTCTTAAGATTCCTTCATGTTTTCCCAACTTTGCTAGATTAGTATGGAGCACATGATCTCTCGATAGAGCCCCTTAACATTTTTCTTTTAAAATTTCAAAATAATTTACTTTGAGAGAAACAGTGACTTACTTGAAATGTGTTGGCTTAAAAATCATGACGTGATTAAAGGCATTATTATACTTTATAGAACTGGTATAACATGAGCAGGAATAATAAGTAAACTTTAAAAAATTCCACCCATGTGACTCATCCTTAAACCACAATAGTTGTGTATTTCAGACTTGCTTCATTCATTAGCCAGCCATTTCAATGCATTTGTACATTGGATCAAACTCTGAGTCATGTCAGCTTTTAATAGAATTAAGGGTGTAAAACTCACTTATATCTAATGATGGTGATCAGGCCATCAGTCAAGAATGTTTAGTAAGAGCCAACTATGTGCCGTTTCCAGTTTACATCTTTCAAAAAGCAAAGGTGGTCTACATTTGGACTCTTGAATAGTATTTGGAGTAAATTACATGGTGGAACAGCTTGAATTTTTAAAAAATGGTCCTTTAAGAATGAAGCTAATATTCGACTCCATTGAAAAACTAATTTGGAAATTAAAGTTCTGCTTTTTTGGTTGAAACATGTAAATGTAAAGCCAATTTGGAAAAATGCCTATGCTAACAAAAATACTGCCAATAAATAAGTTATTTTGCAAAGTGTAGGTATAAAGTGCTTCTGATTACAGCCGTGATGTATCAATGGGCTTATCTAGAAAACTGCAGTAGTTTTCAGACATTGGAAAATAAGCAGCACATGGTAATGATGCCCAGGAGGAAGAAAGAAAGAGAGTCCCATGGTACAAACTTGAGAACATTTCTAGCCTGGAGAACGAGAAGAAGGCATACAATCAGAGACTCCCGGTTTCCTTGAGGTGAGAAGACAGACTTTAGAATTCAGATAGGTGGCTCAAGTTTTCAGGGAAAAGTACCCAAGAGGAGATAACTGTGCATTGCAGAAACAATGCAAGACAGATGCAGAGGTCTACAGAGAATAAACTTACTGTCTTTGCCTGAGTACTAGATGTTGCACATGGATGTAAGAAAACCTCAGAGCCTACAGGGATACCACAAGAAAGATGTAGGTGGAGTAATCCCCATCAAGTATACCAAAAAAAAAAAAAGATTTTTTTGTAACCCCCTAACTGTCTAACACACTGGATATTAAATAGTCTTCAGTAAAGTATTGTCTTAGTAGTGAGAGATAATTTTCCCTAGAATAAAAGCTGTTCTGGACTCATGTAACTAAATCTCAAAAACAAGAATCAAAGTGCTTCCAAGTAACATAGCATCATTTCTGAACAAAATCTCAAAATATTTAACAAATTACAAAAATTTTAAGAGAAATATATAGAAACAATATAGTATCTAACAATGTAAAATTATTGTGTCTTTCATCTGAACAAAAATTAAAGGCATAATGTGACACAAAAATATAAACTATAGCTACAAGATACCAAGTTAATATAAATGGATACAAATATGACATAGAGGACAGAATTAGTAGACCAGGACATTAAAATAATTATATTTTATATGTTTTGGAAGGTAAGAAAGGGCATGAAAATGATAGAGAAGGAAATGTTAGACAAAGAAGACTCCGATATAAGTCCAAAGGTTGAAAAATGCACTGAGATTAAAAATTCACTGAAGAAGATTAATATCAGACTAGATTTTGCTGAAGAAACAATACTAATGTAAAGACATCACAACAGAACTACCCAAAATGTAATACAGAGAGGAAAAGAGAATGAAAAATTCAACAGAACAACAGGGAATGGTGAGACAACATCACATGACCTCTACATAAAAAGAGAATCGTGAAGTAGAAAAAGAATTTGAAAAAAAAAGAACACCTGATAATTTTTAAAAATTAATGTATACCATAGCCTCAAATATCTGAAGAGAGAAAAACTGGAGAAACATTTAGAAAATCACATCTAAATGCATCATCATCAGTTGTTTAAAAAATGGAAATTTTAAAAGCAGCTGTAATAAACTAAAGTATATTACAGAAGAGCAAAATAGGAATAATGTCAGACTTTAGTTAGAAACAGTATAGACCAGAAGATAGTAGAGCAATACCTGGTCCAACCACTGTGGAAATCAGTGTGGAGATTCCTCAGAAAACTACAACTAGAGGTTCCATTTGACCCAGCTATTCCTCTGCTGGGTATCTTTCCAGAAGAATTAAAATCATCATATCACAGTGATATATGCACAACCATGTTCATAGCAGCACAATTTGTAATAGCTAAGTCTTGGAAACAACCTAAATGCCCAA